>JAJOOO010012949.1:0-41862 GCA_029582685.1 Solanum piurae
GGTTGTAGTGAGCGGTGAGCCTGAGACACGACATGCATCTTTCAAAAAATATCAACTTAAATGACCAGGTTACCTTGTAGGCTTTTCGGGTTCAGGTGAATGCCTTTGCTCATCCATCTGCTTTCGGCCATCAAATTTGAAATCTTCCATAGGGGAGTTTTTCTGTTTTATGTTAATCTCAGGTTCCTCGGAATGTGAAAAAGATTTTACCTCTGCTCCAAGAACTTGTGCAGCAGCATCTTTATTATCCTGCATTAGAAACTTAATTATTTTACCACATGCAACATACAAGTGAAAAATTGAGGACTCAGAAAGGAAATAGATAGTAAGATAGCTTGCCATGTCTTTTTTCTCTTTAAAGGCCTGATTCTACGGAGTCCTCAGAAGAGGATTCAAAACCCTATTCGAAAAATCAGCATAGTGGTGGATAACAATTACATCATTGAACATCTTAGGATTACTATTAATTCAAAGTCAAGAATTGTGATCAACCTTCAATATCTCAGACAAACTCAAAGAGCATTTAGTGATTTTCTAGTTTTCCTCTAATTTCAGTCCAGTTCACAAGAATTACAGCAGATAACCTTGATGGAATTTTTTCTAATCAGTAGAAATTGATGAATTTTATTTGATTAAAATCCAGAATCTTGCAGGAAACAGGTCTATAGCATACTTACACTTCCAGAAATCCTTGACATCTCATGCAACAAAATCTGCTCAGCTGCAATTGGAGTTTGTAGCTTTGCCTCTGCCTCACGGTTGCTACTAGTATCCTCACATTCATGTTCGAGACATGTTGCACTGCTTAATTGCATCTTTACCTCAACCTTGCTCTTATCCTTCCTAATTGCAGCTTTTCTAGCGGAAACCTCTTTAACCACAGAGTCTTTATCTACTGGCATTTTAGCATTGTATTGCATTTCTTGGACAATCTTCTTGACAGTGTAATACCCGCCACCAACTTCTTTCATTGCCGCATAAGCAGATGGAAATTTTCCACCATTCATGGCTCTATATCTGCAAAATGGATAAAAGATGATTAGCTGATCTTAAAATTCAGAACTCCACTGTAAATCCTGCAAACCAAATTAAGGACCTGTTTCAATGCTTACATATTAGCTATAAACATTCACTCTTTGCTTTAGACTGGAGCCGTCTAGCTTAGTGATGCCATGTAAAGGTGGTGTAAAGGAACAGATATAGACCTAACTAGTAGCCTGATTGACATAAAGGCTCCAGGGTAACATCCTTATTGACAGCCAGGATTACTCACAAATAAATTCCAACTCAGTTAAGACACAGGTTTGAGGACTTAAAATACAGAGGATCCCGCAATCCAGAGACAACAATACCTTTAGGGAACTCCTAAAGGCCATCCAGAGGCTCTATTATGATTGTTAAATAAGAAAGGGCTATTATTCAGTAACATTGACAAAGAAAATACTATATCCAGTATTTCTTCATCTTTCTACACTACCACTAGAGATTCTCTCCCAAGTATGAGTAAATAGGAGAAAATTTAATCAAAGGGCACTCCAAGGTGATCAATAAACCTATGTATGTCTCATTTTCAATGACAATAAGAGTAACATATTCTTGTTGATTACTGGCACACTTCCAAAAATAAAAACTCAGTTTGCACAAAAACAAATCATTTTTAACTTCTAATTTCAAAAGGAAAACAGAGGTCCCTACTTCGGTTAAGCAAATTCAAAACATAAAATGAGCCCTTTCTATAGATAGGTAGAGCAGCACCATAATCAAGTCACACAAATATCTAATAATAGTGCATGCCTTCAGAAAGCTAAGGACACTTGATAAGCTGGCTGTAGTTTTTAGGAGAAGGTAGTTCCAAGAACATGAAATATCTTGGTTATGAGCTCCCAGCTTCTGACCAAATGGAAAGTGAGAAGGGATCTCATTAGTGTGGACCAATCAAGAGAAAAGAGCATCATACAACCATTGAAACTCTACCAAGTCATTGATATAGTATACAAAAGGGTCATATAACAGGTTTTTGCAGCCAAACTTAGAAGTAGGACTCGAAAGACACCAGGGAAATTCTTTTTATGAAGTATCAGGGGGAAAGATACAATTGAGAACAATGATTTCCAAGAAAACACACATCGACTATCCCACTGCCATATTTGGATACATGATAAGTAACAAACAATATTCACTTGTGAGGGGGACGGGAAGGGAAATTATCCAAGAAGTAAAATATTATCCACCATATTCAAAAACCCTGATGGAACCTTGCCTTTTTCCTCTAAAATTAGTCAACCATCAATCACCAAATTGAACAAAACGGATTAAACTTCATGTGTAAGAGATAAAGTTGAACAGCATGACTTGGCTTCCCCTAATAATGATAAAACTAAGGCAGAAATATCCAATTTTATATTGCCTCCACAAATTTGCATATACGGAACTTTGTTAATCCTCCTTCACACTCGTACGAACTTGTAAATGAAATTCAGAAAATTCTTTATGCCTATTTGGTTAGCAGTAGCCCTTTGCATCAGTCTTTCAAAACTCGTCAAGGGTTGCATTTGAAAATAGAAATCGCCAGCAAAATCCCTGTCATGCGTCTTAAATAAATATATAGCACCAAACTTCATAACATATCAAATACTTGACGAATAATATGAAAAACTACTCTGGAAACTAATGGGTCCAAAGTCTAACTTGTAATGCATTTCTGCTACTTGGTATCAGGTCGTAAAACTGAAACAGTCCTCTCCACTATCCATGCTGATTAACAACAACAATTATTATGCCTCAATAACAAATTTGTTGGGATCAGTATATGAATCCTCAAAATTCCATTGGAAAGGTATCGACATTGCACTGCAAATAGGCTTCTCCAAAGATGTTGGCCACCTTTTTTTAATGCAGAGTTACCAGCGAACTGTGGAGCAAGTTTGTGGCAATCTTTGACATGTTCTAAACCATGACAAATACATAATTGAGCTAATACAATGCTGGAACAGAGAGGGGACATCCAAGAAATCACAAAAGAATTGGAATAGCATTCCTCAAGCCATTCATGTTTGGCTTGAAAGAAATGGCAGAATCTTTTAAGGTCATAAGAGCAACATACATACCCTTAACAAAGATGTATTTTTTTTTTGCTAGCTTTTTTATGCAACCTGGTTATGATGTAGATGCATATTAATATACAACAGGGGATCTGCATAATCTGTCATTATGTCTGGCTCAGTGCAAGCATTTATAAAATCTCTGATTACTATATAAAAAAAAACTCTCTATGGCTTCAAAATAGAAGTATTTCCTAATTAAGTGTACCCAAATTGTTCCTATTATGTTAACTTTCACTCTTTAGTCAGCTTTTGGCCTAATTTTGAATTTGTACAGTCAAATCAGTGCCACAATAGAGTTGCTCATTGGTTGTTGTAGGTCACAGGTTCAAGAGTGGAAACAACATTTTTTGCAGAAAATTAACAGAAAGGCTGCATACAATATATTTTACACTCCCCCTACACTTGAATAGGATTCAACAATTATTGCATCAATTAAACACAAAATAGAAGCAGAAGCCAACCTAAAAAAAGAGGGAAAATGATATACTACTTGTTAACAAAACCTTTCACCATTGCTATCCTTTCTTCCATTGATACTTTTTTCTGTTTCCTTCTATCTGCCGCTGAATTAGACGGAACGGTGGCCGCAAACGACCTCCACCGGCACTGAGTCTTCGATCCACGAACTGAATTTGAAGCATCTCCAACTACTGTCATACACATCAGATTCAGCATGCATTTGAATTAACATTTTCTCAGATATTGAAGATCACATACTACTACTACATCTTCTACACAGATTAACAAAAAATTACTTGTAACAAACCTTGTTTGGATACAGTAATGGAGAGCCGCCGAACAATCTGCATCTCAAATCGACACAAAATTGCTGTGTAATAATATTTGCTGCTATATTTGAAGTGTAAGCGTTGGCGAGGGAGGGTTTAAGAATCCAAAAGTACTCGTGTTTTTCATTTTGGGGACTGAGGTTTAAGACAGCTTTTCTAAAAATTCTTTTTATTTTTATTTTTATATCTCTCCCTCTCTTGTACTGCTTTAATTTCAAGTAAAAAAAAAACAATTTAAAAGATAGAGTTAGAGCTGTCAAAATGGGTTTGCCCCGCTAGGCCGGTTCAATTCAATTTTTGAATTAAATGGGGTTGGGTTCAATTTTTTCAGCTCATTTAGGATCGAGACTTTTTAGCCCAGCCTCATTTGGCCCGCTGGCCTCGTAGGCCCAACCCGCAAGCCTCAGAGGTCAGTCTGCGGGCTGTGAATTTTAAAAATATTTATTATATATATTTTAAGTAGTGTTTTACTTGTTAAGATTTTATTAATAAATATTTTTAAAATATCAATATAATTTTTACATATCTTTTACATTTTAGGGTCATTAAGCCCACTAAATTTTCTTATTAGCCCAAGTTCATTACTCCATTATAACTATGAATCTTTGACCTCTTTTACTTTTGTTTTTATGCCTAATTTTTTACTTCTCCTTTATTGTCTTGTTTATGAAAATAATGATCATGTAATTTTTTTTGCTCGGATGAATCTTATGAATGTTGTATCTTGGCTATTGTGTATTTATTTTGTAAATATTCACTTTATGAATGAATTTATGTATGTATTGATGTCGTGTCCATCGGACATCAACGTTTGTATCCTTTCTAAGAGGAAAATAGTGTTCATTTTTTGGTTGAAGGGTCAACCCGTCCCAACTCATGGCCCGCTTAGGTCTGGGTTGGGCTGCTATCTTATTGGCCCTTTAATTAAAAGGGTCAGCCCGTCCCAACCCATTTAACTCTCTAGCCTGTTAGGATTGGGTTGGGCCAGCCCATTTTGACAGCTCTAGATAGAGTGATCAGTGAAGTCCTTTTTTTAATGAGGAAATTTCATAAGAGATTAAACTTAGTTAGCGTTTGATCATATAATTTTAAATATTTTTGATAAATATTATTTGGGTGAAAATTCGAGTGAAATTTCACCATGTGTTTGATCATGATATTTGGTAAACATATTTCACTTTAAAAAAAATATAATTTATACCCATAAGTTTTAAAAATTATCAAAACTAATCACAAGTTTGTATTACATAGAAAGATAAAAACGTCAACATAACAAGATTTATGACTTCTGCAAAAAGTCAATTGGATCTTTGTTGTAGCAAATAACAAGTAGTGTCGATGACACTGGAGCAATGTGGTAATTCGGAATGAGTGCAACAAGTATCATTCTATACATCGAGAAGTAGACGAAACACATAACTTTGTCACTCTGAGTCGATTGTTCACGATTTTCATCAACAACCATATCATCACTTTCATATTCACTAAATATTTCATCACTGCTTTGGTGTTCACGTAAAAAATTGTGTAATACAGTGCAAACAACTACTATAGAGAGTGCTTTTGTAAAAAGTAAAAAATTTAGTGTAGAATTTGAATTTTTAAAAGCTCCCAAGTAATGAGATTTGGCCTAAATACTATTTTTTTCTAGTATTGGGAATTTGGGTATTTGCCAAAAATATTTGTCAAATAATGACAAATTATATGGACAAACACTATTTGCTAATTTCCCCCCCAAATTTTACTTGGAAACCTATGGCCAAACAGGTCCTTAATAAGTTCTTTCAGCATCAGTTTGTCTAATTACGCTCTATAACTATATTTTTGTTTGCTATGAATATTTCCATTTATATATTTAGTTAGTCAATATACAAATAAAGTAAGTATATACAAATTTTGTATTTAGGAATTTAAGATTTTTTCCAGAACTTATACAAATCAAATGTATCAACAAATCATATACAAACAAGATAAATGAAACGTATACAAATAGTTAGGGTAAGCATATCCAATTTTTTTATTTATACAATTAGGAACTGAATTATACAAATTCTGAATTTATACAATTAGGAACCGAATTATATAAATTCTAGACACGGCCCACGTAAATAATATTCTATGTTAGTGGAGAAAAGTAATTTCTTCAAACTACAACTAATTTAAATAATTAATTAGTAAATGTTTGTTTAGTCGCGTAATTTTCCCTTTTTAATTTTCTTTTTAAGTACTCAATATGATTGGTGTTTAATTTTCTTTTTAAGTACTCAATATGATTGGTAGGGGTGTACATAGGTCGGTTTGGTTTGATTTTTCATTAAAAAAAACCTAAACCAATTATGTCGGTTTATTAAATCTAAAAATCAAATCAAACCACATAAAGTTGGTTTTTTTGGTTTCGATTTTAGTTGGTTTTTTCGGGTTTTTGGTTTTTTACAACTATACGGTATTTGAAAAAGAGATCAAATATATTTTCACTTACCTGTGGGATAAGTTAAACTTAAAAAATGTTAAATTAATAGAAATTTTCAAAAAGACGGTAAAATTCACATGAGTACAAAATATTTTTTTGAAACATCAATGTTCATTATGTTAAATTAATAAGATTAAAGGCTAGAGACAAACTGAATACAAAACAAAATATTTACAAAGTAAATTTTTAACTTCGAATTTGAAAAACTATAACAATATAATTGTAACTTTGGATCTTAATACAAAATAAAATATTTACAAATTTTACAAGCACAAATTTGAAATAAAATATATAAACATTGAAAACTATAAACTAATTAAAATTATATTAACAAAGTAGATTATAAATAATATTTTTTATCTATAAATAAAATAAAATTATATATATATATATATATATATATATTACAAAATTTTACAAGCCCAAATTTGAAATAAAATATATAAACATTGAAAACTATAAACTAACTAAAAATATATCAACAAAGTAGATTATAAATAATATTTTTTATCTATAAATAAAATAAAATTTTATATATATTGTCGGTTTGGTTTGGGTTCGATTTGACATTTTTTTCTTTTAATTTTCGTTCTCAAATTTACACTCCATCTTCCAAACTGAATCACTCTCAGATGGCACATCTTCTTATTCCATCATAGACATAAATGAACTGATCCAATTGAATCTTATCACTAGCCATTCCCCAAATCTTCAATTAGCATTACTAGAAAAATATACCAAATTGAAGAACTTTCAAGATTTTACAAAGGAGTTGGGGAAATGGAGTGTAAATTTGGGAACGAAAGATTTAGGGTTCTTTTTTATTAGTTGAGTTCTTTTTGTATTGGGGCGGGCATATTTAATAAGTATTGGGGCGGGTTTTGTTAAAAATGGGTGGGTTTAAAATTATATTAAATAATTAAATTGCAACAAATGGTTGAGCATCACATAATTAAAAGAATTATTTAATTATTTTAAATGATGCTCCGTTAATGAAGTGGCTAAAATTGGACCCAAAGGTGGATGAGGAGGGTATTTGTGAGCCAATAGGTGGATGTGGAGGATATTTGAAAGCCAATAGATGAATGAGGGGTAGTTGTGTACCATTTTCAATACTTCGAGACTATTTTAGGCCCTTTTCCGTACTTATTATTTGAGAAACGCTGAATTAGCATTCCAGAGTCTTTACAATGATTAGGTGACTTTATTTTTTAAAAGAAATACTTGTTGATTGAAATAAGCTGGTTATGTAGAATTTATGTATGTTGGAGCGTCTATTAATTTATTGAATATCTTATTCGATGTTTGATATTTATTTTAAAGTTTAATCAATTTGAATTTATGTTAGAAATTTCATTTTGAGGTAAATCATTTCTTATTAAACAGGATTTTATTTTTTAAAGATTAAAATTTAAATCTAAAATATTTAATTAAAAATGAACAAAAATTTATCACAACATTTAATATTAGTAAAATAAATTGATCATCAAAAAACTTTGGTGGTCACTAAGAATCATTACAAAGATGAGAATTTCTCAACTTATTTAACCGGTCTTTACACAAGTTAATTAGTTCAGTAACCGTACCAAATGCCACAATTTAAAACTGCTTGCTATTAATTCTAATTCAATGGTTTTTGGGACAAATGTTATCGAGTTATTTGTGATATTAAAAATTTAATCTCGAAAATAAATTCAGAAATATGCCTAATAATAAACGAAACATAATAAAACACCACAAAGACTTGGATTCAAATCCCAACAAATGGAAAAAATAATAACCCAACAAATGAAAAGAAGTTCACATGCTTAAAAAGTTCTAATAAGTAGAGTCAACATTCCATATGGTGGTGATTCGATTTGCCTAAATCATATAATAGGTAAAATTATCACACCCATATTTATAAAAAAGTAATAAATGTCTGATGAAATAATCAATTTATACTTCTTTTAACTTGGTACTTTCTTTTTAAATAAAATTGAGAGTAGGGGAAATACAGAGGGAATTACAATGTGAGGAATCAAACTCTCACCAACAAGGTAGGAGTTCAGATATCCAACCAACTGAGCTACTAAAATCCCCTCTTGAACACCACTAGTATCCCAGGAAAAAAAAACATAATAATATGATATTTTGCTAATCAAATACCAAAAATTGTATGTGGAAATGCCAACATATATAGCCACTTTTTTCAAAGGAAAATTGTGCCTATGGTACTCTAGTCTAGACCCTCAAACTAAGAATATTAGTACAAAATTCTTAGTTGCCAACAACAAAAGAAAAAAATGAACTTATTTGGTAATGGTATCATTTGACTAATTCCCCTTAAATAACGTAGATAGATGATTAATTTCATTGACACTGCAAAGTCTCATTTGGCGCACACAAAATGTCAAAAATAGGAAGGAAAAATTTCAAATTTCAACAATATTTTGTTATAATGCTGCCAACTCGAATCACTCTCATTGAAATCAACATCATACCCAATGTATTATCATATAAAAACAATATTATAATATAGTAGTATATAATACACTATCAAGAAAAACTTCTATCTTATCTATGATTAGGACTCCCTTAAGGTGTTTTTAATATATAGTTGTCAACAACCACCAATTATGCACCTAAGTATGTTGCCCAATCATCAATAAAGTGGAGGAAGATTTCAAGTTCAAATATTAGTGGAGACAAAAATAATAATAAAAATTATTTCTTCACATCGTATTATGTTTTGGTGAAAATAGTTATTCAGTACCTATATTCATTGAATGTAACAAGAATTTGATGGTATAGTCGAAGTGTGTGTAAGCTGACCAGATATCATTAAATTTCAAGCGAATTTATTTCCACTTTTCTTATGTCTTGATAAACAAAGTTACTTGTACTCTTTAAAGGTGACAAGAACCAAGTGAAATAATTGAGGTGCGAACAAACTGATCTGATACTATCTTTATAAATTTTTTTTGGTTAAAACACACTTAAACCATCATTTTTTTGCGAGTTTCATAACTCAATAATTCATTGTTGTCTTTACCTGCCTAAAGTATCATTCCATTTGTATTAAAACACAAATCATTGCTTGAGTTGACCAACTTAGTATTGAGATATGTTTTGTAATAGTTATAATATGAAACTCGTGAAAAGATAATTTAAGTCTCTTAAAAAACCCAATTGTCATGCATAGTTCAACTCCTCGACCCAAACCACCAACTAAAAACAAGAATAAAAACTTTGACAAATATCATGTCTTGTTTAATACTATACTAATCTACATAATAATCATATTCTTTGTTCTGTCCGCTTTCACGTCTTCCTTTGGGAATCTTTTAACACCTTTGTCTACAACGTCAAAGCTGTCTAAAATAATACTCCTACACACATATTATACAAAAAAAAAATACTAACAACTCTGTAATGGAGATCACTATAACTTTTTTTTCAACTTTTTGATGTGTTTTGACATTGTTTGAATTATACCCCCAATGTTCAATTTCACTTCACCTACTACATACAACTGGTAAATTCTCAATCTAATATTACTTATCTATTAGTCTTCTAAGTCAAGGTAGCCACGACAAGAAATGCGTAGGACGATCCTATTTTTCGCGTTGTTTCTGGTGGTGGAATCAGCTGAATTTTTCCCAAATGAAAGAGATGCTTTGTTGCAGCTGAGAGATAGTGTAAATTCAAGTGTTCTTGATTTACATTCACATTGGACAGGGCCTCCTTGTTACAACAACCAGAGTAAATGGGCTGGAATTTCGTGTTCTAATGGGCATGTAAATCAACTTGTTTTAGAAGGAATTCAGTTAACTGGCTCACTTCCACCAACATTCTTGTTGCACATAACTTATTTGACAAAAATCAGCTTTAGGAACAATTTATTGTATGGTCCTGTTCCCAATCTCACAGGACTAATCCACCTGGAATTTGTGTTTCTTTCAGATAATCGATTTTCGGGTTTGATTCCGTTTGGGTACACTGAGTTAAAGAAACTAACAGAATTGGAGCTCCAGGGGAATGATCTTGAAGGTTCAATTCCACCATTTGATCAACAGACTTTGGTTGGTTTCAATGTGTCTTCAAATAAACTCGAAGGACCTATACCTGAAACACCTGTCCTGAAGAGATTTTCGAAGAGTTGTTATGAGAATAACGCGAATTTGTGTGGTGAAGTTGTAGGAATACCTTGTTCAATATCACCTGCAAGTCCACCTAAAGCACCAAGTGAAAAGAAAAAGAATGGCCTTAAAGTATGGAGTATTGCTTTGATTGCAGCAGCAGTAGCAGTACTTGTTCTTGTTTCAATCATGTTCATTTTTTTCCGTTACTTTAGAAGATCTAAAAGAAAGGGAACACAAGGAGAAGACAAACAAGGTAAGATTTTTATTGTATTATCTATCTTAGATTCTTATCCTAGCTACTGCCAGTTATTCTGGGGGTAAAGTTATTAAGTACTACTTAGATTGAATTAGATGATGAGTTTATCTGCTGAGACACATTTTTCGAAGGCGAAATATGTATTTTTTTTTGAAATATTAAACAATTTGTGTTAATCACGAAAAGAAGGTCATTCAGAACTCTTTGGCTCCAGAGGTTCTAGAGATGATTGTGACTGCGAAAAGGTCATTCAGAACTAGTTGGGGTGGCTCCAGAGGTGCTAAGATGATTAGTTCATGATAGGAAGATAACCAATCCATATACATTATGAAGTCGAAGTCAACCATTTCTAGCTCAATAAGATGGGATCTAGTCTCTCGGCCCTGAATTGTGGCTATACAACAACAATAACATACCAGTATAGTCCCACAAGTGAGGTCTGGGGAGAGTGAAGTGTACGTAGACCTTACCCCTACGTTTGTGGGATAGAGAGGCTGTTTCTGATAGATATTGTGGCTATACAACATAGAACTAGATTAGCTAATTCAATTAAACTTAAAAGATCCATGTGATGATGGAGCAGTTTATATTGTTATTATTTCCTCTTTTTAACATTTCCAGTTTCCATTTTGACAGGTAATATTTCAATAGAGAATGTGGTAAAGAGAAGTTATTGGTCTAAGAGCACAGAAGATCCAGAAAAAACATTGGACTTAATATTCTTTGAAAAGGATATGTCAGTCTTTGACATGGATGACTTGTTAAGGGCATCAGCTGAAGTTTTAGGAAAAGGAAAGCTAAGCACAACATATAAAGCAATCCTGGAATCTGGTTCTGTTGTTGCTGTTAAGAGACTCAAAGAAATGAATTCTTTAAGCAAGAAGGAATTCACACAACAGGTGCAGTTGCTTGGGAAACTGAAACATGAAAACCTTGTGGAGATGTTGTCCTTCTACTATTCCAAGGATGAGAAGCTCATTGTTTATGAATATGTTCCACAAGGAGACTTGTTTGAGCTCTTACATGGTTGGTTCATTAACTTTCTTTTACTTTTGGGAAGATGTCTAAATTTAACCCCTCCTACATGAAATATCTTAATTTTATCTTTTGAGGTCATTCATATCCTTATCCTTAGTAAAACGTCTCGTGTTATACTTTGAGGTCATTCATATATTCATATTCATTCTGATTCTAAACTATGAACTCATGATCAAATGACTTTTGAGGTGGGCTTTCCCTTCTCTATAGTGCTACTGTGAAAATTGAAATTGCTTAGAGGTAGGTGTAAGGTCTGCCGACACTCAACCCCGTGTGGGATTACACTGAATATGTTGTTGTCATCGTAGTAGTAATAGAGGAATATCTTTTACCATTTTCCCTTTCTTTTTTTCCCCTTAAGATTCAACCTTGTAAAAACTTGTGATTCTTGATTTCAGAAAACAGAGGAATTGGGAGACAACCACTAAACTGGACAGCAAGAATATCCATCATAAAAGATGTAGCAAAGGGTCTAAATTTCTTGCACCAGTCCTTACAATCACATAAGGTGCCACATGGGAACATCAGATCAAAAAATGTTCTAATCCAGCAAGACCAAAGCAAGAACTACCATTCTAAGCTGACAGATTATGGATTCTTTCCTTTGCTACCATCTAAAGAATCCTTAAGAAAAATAGCAGTAGGAAAATCTCCAGAGTTCTCTCAAGGGAAAAAGTTAACAAGAAAAGCTGATATCTACTGCTTTGGTATTCTTCTGTTGGAAGTGATCACTGGAAAAATACCAGGTGAATTGTTTTCACCAGAAAATGGGGTTACTAGTTATGTTGATGATGATTTGTCAGAGTGGGTAAGGACAGTGGTGAATAATGATTGGTCAACAGACATTTTGGATATGGAAATACTTGCACAAAAAGAAGGGTATGATGAAATGTTGAAGCTTACTGAATTGGCTTTGCAGTGTACAGATGAGGCACCAGAAAAGAGGCCTAAGATGAGTGAAGTGCTGAGAAGAATTGAAGAGATTGAGCTTGAACCAAAGAATTTAGTCACTGATGTGGAAGATGATTCAGTTTCTTAGTTGAAGACTTGAACTTTCCCTCCTAAACTGTAATCAAGCCGTAGCAGCAACAACAATATATCCAGTATAATTTCATCAGGCGGAGCTTGAACAATATATTCAGTATAATCTCATCAACTGGAGTCGGAGCCTGAAGAGAATTCCAAGTAGAGCCTAAACAATACATCCAATATAATCTCATCAAGTGGAGTCTGAAAAAAAATAGAGTGGATGCCATACATTACCGTAACCCAATCCTAACATGGGAGTAAAGAAAGGGTAAAATATGCATATACTTTACTCTGATTCCAACCGGTGAGATCTTTGAGAGAGAGATCTTTGAGAGAATAGAGTATGCGCATACCTTACCCATTAAGGGTAGAGAGGCTGTTTCCTAAATTGTAAGCAAGAAAATAGATTAGAAATTTAGGAATAGGCTTTTAGCAGAGTAAACTTAGTTTTATGATATTACTCATTCTTCAAGTTAATTCTTTGTAGATATTGATTTTGTTTTTTCCATTATTCATCTTTTACTTGATGAACACACCCTTTTGAAGGAATAGCATTTAGTACAGTTCTTTCTTTCATCTTTTTTGAGTCATTAATTTGATTAAATTCCATACAAAAAATTGGGAGGTGTGATTGTCCCAAGTTCGATTAAAGGTGTAGTTTTAGGTCACAACAACGTATAATTAATCAACTCATAATGATCCCTCGATGCGAGCATTCCTAAGTATTGAATTAAGATAAACTTAAATGAATTGATATAACCAGTAAATATTCATATAGCCAACTTTAACTTGATCACTACATCCTGAAAATAATACTATACTAATATAATCTTCTGATTACAAAAAAAGAAAAGAGTAATCAACTTAAAGAGTAAACTCAAGATCATTTATAAAATTAAAAAAACTTGGAATGTGTTCTCCATTAATACATTGTACTAGTAGCCAAGAAACTCCTGAAGTGGGACCAATTGATTTTGGCTGCAAGCAAAATGGATGACGATTAGAATAAAGCCCAAACTTCTTTTCTTGAATTTGTTGCAATTTGTGGATGAAGATGAGTTTGAGGAAATAAAATAGAAAAAACTCGAACATGGTTTCATTTAATCCTAGTATGGATGGACTTTGAACTAAGTGTTAGGTGTAAGAAGAAAACGGTGTTTAATTGGATTTGAAATAGACACCTATGTAGTACGTGTCAATTTTCATGCAAAACTTCACCCAAGTGTCCACTTCATTTTTCTATAACACTATCTCCTTCTTGTCTTTATCTTCTTCATTTCTTGTGTCACTTCAAAAGTTTTATCAGATTAATTAAGAATCTTGATTTGCAGATTTGATCTGTAGTACTAATAAAAGTTTCTCAACATTGACAGCAAGTTGATTATAATTATGGCTATGCCAGCAAGGAGATATGCTTTTGGTAGGGCGGATGAAGCTACTCATCCTGATTCCATGAGAGCCACCTTGTCTGAGCTCTTATCCACCTTCATCTTCGTTTTCGCCGGTGAAGGCTCTGTTCTTGCTATTGGTAAGATATAAAAGTGAAGTTTGTTCTGTTCTAACTAAAGTTGTCAACATGATGCATGTTGACAACTTTTCTTTCTCTTTTGTATCATTACTATATCCCCGTGCTTGTTATCTCAGCTACCTGGTTACTCTGTCCACCAAGGTTTTATTCGAATTTGAATGATGGTTTCTAGTGATTTTTACTCACCACAAAGTTACAATTGTTTTGACTATCACAGATGTTGTTGTACTATGGATTTTTGTTGTGCAGACAAGTTATATCCAGATACGGGGTTAGGGTCATCAAGACTGATAGTGATAGCGCTGGCGCATGCGTTTTCCTTCTTTGCAGCTGTAGCTTCTAGCCTGAATGTTTCTGGAGGACATATCAACCCAGCTGTTACCTTTGGTTCACTTGTGGGAGGCAGGATTTCTGTTGTTCGTGCTATCTATTATTGGGTTGCTCAGCTTTTTGGTTCTGTTTTAGCCTCTCTCTTGTTGAGGCTTGCTACTGATGGCTTGGTAATAACGAGAACCATCTTCCTTCTGTTTGTTGTTTGAGATTGAGGTGTAATTGTTTGTGTTGTGTTGGTGCAGCGGCCACGGGGATTCTCGGTTGCAGCAGGGGTGGGTAACTTGAATGCACTTGTGATGGAGATAGTGATGACATTTGGACTAATGTACACAGTATATGCAACTGCTGTTGATCCAAGGAGGGGAAGCTTGAGCACCATTGCCCCTCTTGCCATTGCATTCATTCTGGGGGCAAACACCCTGGTGGGAGGGCCTTTTGAGGGGGCATCCATGAACCCAGCAAGGGCATTTGGACCTGCTTTAGTGGGTTGGAGGTGGAGGGACCATTGGATCTACTGGTTGGGCCCTTTCGTTGGTGCAGCCCTGGCTGGACTTATATACGAGTATGGGATCATACAGCATGAAACCGTTCCACGCCCCACTACCCACCAGCCCTTGGCACCAGAAGATTACTAGAGAGTCCTTCATTTGTGGATAAAAAAGGATTGTGCTTAAAAACTAATGTGATGTTTGTAGTCCAGTTTATGGTTGCTTTTTAATTCCATTTTCTGCGTTTAATACTTTTGTATGTAGCTGTACATTTCCTAAGTTCCTGAAATCAAGACGAAGATCCTGGACGAGTAATAGCATGAATAAAGTCTACTTTTATCTGTCCTATTTTTTATTTATTGGAGTCTTTATGTTTAAGTTAACCATTCTATGTTTGTGTTTACTTGCATATATAGAGGAAATTCCATCAAGAAACTCACGCCAGGATACATTTTTCAGTCATTTCCTATAAAAGGAGTCTCTACGAGTGACAATGGGAGAACTGAATGAATGTCATGACTAATTAAATCAAATTACAAAATGGTAATAGTACAAAAGAATGGGGTAGGCCTTGGAACAAAAAAATTGTTCTTTAGAGATTGCTAAAGTTTACGATAGAATCTGGCAACCCATGGGGCAAGTTCAGTTACATCAGGGGTTCTAGGATTAGAGGCATAATAATCAGACCAGTAACAGGGAGACATATTCTCTGTGAGTTCACCTTTAGAGTAAATGCAAAATGGCAGCCAATCTTCTCCTCCGTTCATTCTTCTTTTCCTCTCTCTTGGATACGCTAATGGCGCCTGCACATACCTGCATCAGATAAATAAACCTTTAACGTTTAAAATTGGGTCTCAGAGGCCCTAACATAACAAGTTAACCCCCAAGTTGTGACTTCCCTCCCTCTCTCTTCAATTGTCCATTACTGAAGTTAACTTGATCTTTAACAAAACCCAATGTAAGTTCTTCATAAATTATAACCAATATACTTTTAGTAAATTAAGCCTTGAAATGCCAAGCAATGGGAGTTTCAGCTTTTCTCTCATCAAAACTATTTCAAGGCAGAAAACACATCTTAGCTTATTTGATATATATCAAGTCACATTTATGTCTTCTCATCATCATATTCTAAGACCAGCATCCAAAGGAAAAAACAACAAGTAGTATACACGATAAATTTTGCTTCAATTGAAAATTCCTTGCAAGTAGTAAGCGTTTATGTGAATGAGCAGTCTAATGCATTCAAGAACAGAACACACCTGATGCCATCAAGCAGGACATCCCAGCAGAAATGGGTGTGACCAAAAATATGACAAGCATTTGTGTTCCCTCTAGCTCCGTGTATGTATCTTATACGGGCCTCAAGAAAGTCAGAGCCAATCATTTTTGGAAGGTTAGGATAGAAAAGCATTCTCTTCTCTGGACAAAGCTCTAGTCTGCAAAAAAAGATGACAAATAACAGTTCCAGTCAGGGTAAAACAACGTTATCATCAGTTTAAGGACTCCAATCATCAACATAATCTTTCTGAACCTTGGTTATTTAGTAAGCTTGTAGTGCCAGTGAGGTGGAATGCCCACTACCATGATGAATCATAAGTTTTTAAGTAGGCATTGCGCCCTGCCCCTACCATACCCCCCACTGCCCCCACTCCCTCTATCTTGATGCATGAATTGATGAAAGTAGCAATAGAGATGCTTACCCTTTTAACACAGAGAAATTTCTGACTTGGGAAATGTGTCCCTTCTCTCTTTGCTACACTATGCTCTTTCTGGTGAGCCCCTCTATGGTGCTACTTTATTTTATTATGGGTGACAAAATATATTTCGCTTCAGGAGTAAAATCTTTCGAATAAATTAATATAAAGAGGTTTCTTATAGATGGTTTGTGTTCATTGAGCGGGGAAGAAGATTCTCCAGCCAAATAAAGATGGACAAAAAACTTGTTGGTATGTGATGTTTTACAGAACGTTTCAAGGGGATATGGCAAACTCTATGGAGGATGGGAAGGAAATTATAGTCATATTTCTACAGAGTCTAGAAGAACTACATCACTTATGGCAGGTACATCAGAGTGGAAACATGGTTCGGTGACAGGAAAAAAGCCAACCACTGAGATATCAAACATTTTATGTTTATCTCTGAAATGTCAAATTAGGTAATCTATAATGGAGAAAAGGGGCAAATTTTCCGGGGGTCTTTTTAAAAAAAAATGGCAACATCAAATTTTCAGGACTATCTAACAAACATCAACCTCATTAAATCATACTAGACGTCTCTACTGTAGTGCGAGACTGAGGTTTTTCAACCATAACCAATCAAATTTAGATAGCAACTCAGAAAATTTTGGAATTGTCTGAGCTACTCACTAACCTTGGAATAAAGTGTGAGAATGAAATTATCTGGTTGCAGCTTGCCAGGATTTTCTGGACTGTATCCTGATTTTTGTCATTCATGGCATCAAAATGTGTAGCAAGGGAGTTATCTCCATTTGTGAGTCCGTCGGGCCACTTGCATGCACGGAAGTCCTTACATGCCTGTGCCAGAAAAGATAAGAGTGAATTACAACAGTAATATTGCACTATACTAGCAGTCTACCATGGAACACAGAGTTGGTAAACTACGAGTATCATATAAACCAACGTCTATTAACTGTGTAATAGATAGGAAAACTTCTTGAAAGAAAAAACAAAATTGTCCCAGAATTCCAAACTCACAAATAACACAGAGAAATGCTACAATACAAGTAGTAAAATGAACAGGCTCAGAACAGAGGAAGTGCATCCAAAGCAGCCAAAAACAGAAGAGTCACTAAGATAGTTAAATAAATAAAATGCAAAAGAAGATGAGCAAGTAGCTTGCAAATGTCAACTATTATCCCCATATACTCATCTACACACAACAGAAAGTTGAAGTCACCCCAAGGTAATAAGCACATTTTCCTTGGACCAATCAGGAATTTTTTACTGATAAAAACAAAGTGCAAACGGATGCACATCACTTCAGAACACTGAGTGTGATGGAAGAGCTAACAAAATGACTTATTTTTAGATGAATTCAGTGATAACGAGGAAGTCAAGTAGGCACTTCTCATTTCAATTTCAGTTGTCAGTAAGCTAAAGATTGACACACTCAACTTGCTCATCTTTTATCTATTTTGAAAGAAAACAAGGTCGACTAACATATCATCAAACTAAAAGATAAAATCCTTACAAGGAGAAAGAAAGTGAATCACCAGCTCCAAAGAAGGAATGCGGATGCCAGGTATGTCCTTTTCCCTATCAAAGCTCTGGGATAAAGCAGAAATGACATCAAGATGTGCACAGAATGACCCAGCTGCAAAAAAGAAATAGTTTTGCTATTTCACAGTAAGATTTACCTCGTGGTACCATGAGAGTAGAGGAATAATTGCCAAACCATCAATGACACTAGGATTAGTTTCCACTCCAAGCCTCTGACATGCATCAAGCATTTTATCCAGCTTTTGAAGAGAATCAATCTGAATACAGAGGATGCATCACATTAATCATGTGGTCTTGCTTTTTAGTTTAACAAAACTACCATAATAGCAGGAAAAACAATATTCTGCTTCAGTGCAAACAGAAGAGGGAAAAGGGGAGAAGAGGAGAGGAAACACCACCAATATTCATTCTTAAGTGTTAACTTTTTACTGCATGGACAAAGTTGTTGAGACCTAAACTTAATAAGACTGTCTAAAAGGCAATGTTGTTGATTGAGAAAGGGGCATGCATAAAAAAATGCAGCTATAAATGCTTCAAAAGGAGAATTTCTCCTCAGCTTAAAGTCCCCATAAGCGACAAGATCCCATAATGTCACAAAATCATTTTAACGAGTCACCATGACATATTAATGTAAAATAGCAACAAGAACTAGTGACATATGATGCAATTCTACGCATTGCTATTGAACTAAATTCTGCAAATAATATCTTCATGGAACAATATGAAGAAAGACTGCTTACATAATTCTCTTTCTCCCTACGGAGCCAAAGGTCGTGGTTTCCGGGCACAAAGAACACGTGCTCAAAACTAGCCTTCAAGAGGGACATAGTTAACACAAACTTCTCATAAGTCTCCGCAACATCACCTGCAACGAGAAGAACTTCCTTTTTCTTCCCCTTTTTTGGTAAACCCTTTAACCATGCCATGTTCTCCTCGTATTCTGTATGCAAGTCTGAAACTACAAAAACCTCCAAACCAACTGTATCTACCCTAGCAGAAGGGATAATCTTTTGCCTTGTAATATCAACATGCTTCATGAGATATCTCCCACAATTCTGGATTCTCATACATTTCTGAAGATATCTTGAACGTCCAGGCTGCAGATAGAAAGTTGAGCTGGCCGTAATTAAGCATAGAACCATGATGCTGTTTTCCTCTCCTTTCCTATTTCCTCTACTCTGGAATCAGCTAATCCTACATCAACACATCAAAATATTTATTCTGGAACATGAATAATAGACTATTGGTCAATGAAGTGGGTTAAGAATCATGAGGTCTTAAGTTCAAATACCAACGTAGGCAAAAATACTAGGTGATTTTTTCCCATCTATCCTAGTCTTGATAGACCGAGGGTATCACGTATGGTGTGAAATTAGTCGAGGTGCGTGCAAGCTAACTCAAACACCATGATTATTAGAAAGAAAAACAACACATATAAAGTTGTTCACCATTATATATAATGCACATAACATTTTTAGTTTGTGTAAATTCAACTAGTGTAGTGAGTATTGCTTTCCCTAGGAAAAAACCCTTCATATCAAAATGCAAATATAAATTCACCCATCACATTATGAACGGGTAAAATAACAATAATGGAGGACAACAATGCCAGCAACATGGAGCGAGTAATTTTATCCACTAAGGCTTAGCTATTTTTGTCCAGGGCAGAATTTGAACTTGAGAACTCGTAATTCTCTTTTCACTTTATCCGCCACACGATGGAACAATTGCTAATTCTTAAAGCTAATAATGAAGATATCTTAATGTCGAAAAATGAAGATCTCATATAAAAAGGATATAAAACTAAAAACAAGTTTGTAAAAGACAACAAAACCAAATCTCCGGATACAAATAATGAACTGAATAGGAATTCAACGTAAACAATAATAGTGGATAAAGTAATAACTACCAAATCCTGTAGCTAAAATTCCGTAAATCAGTGAATTGAATAAGAATCGCTAATGATGATAATGGAGAATAACAATCTATAATGAAATCAGTCTAATCCATTGACCTAACAACTTGTAAATCACCAAGAAGAATATTGAAACAGAAGATAAAAGTACCATAGTATCACCGCCAAATGAGCCTCGATCGTCTGGAGACCGGAGATGGTGAAGAAACTAGTTCAGAAGCAATTCAATTATCCTTAGCCCATCGGGAAAATGAAGAAAAAAATAAAAATATAAGGCGTTTGGCCACAAAAAAAAATCATTTAGAATTCTAGCAGAAGTATTTCAATATTAAAAAATTTACTTTCTTTTTTGAAATTTTTAGTATTATTGTTATTTGAAGAGTTAAATTATAGTATATGTTTTTATACACCTTCGTCCACTTTTAATTGTCATGTTACGCTTTTCAAAAATTAATTTGACTAATTTTCAAAATTAAATTAGATTACATTAACTCGATATTTTTAAACCAAAAGTAATATTCAAAAAAATTATACGAAAAGTACTATAAATTGCATTGTATATCAATAATGATTTCATTTGAGTAAGTTCTCAATTAAAAAGAAAAAAACCCACAAATAATTTACATCGTAAAATGTTGGTCAAAGTTCTTATCGTTTGACTCTAAAAAAAAAAACATGACAATAAAAAGTGGATAAAGATAATAATTATAATCCGTTTAAACATTTTCAATATTGAGTTGATTAACTTTAGTACTTTGAAACAATTAGTACTAAGATTTAATTTATTTTTTTATATATTTAAAAGTATTTAACAATGTAAATTATTTGTGGGTTTTTTTCTTTTTAATTGAGAACTTACTAAAATGAAATCATTATTGGTTACATGTGATTGATAGGATATGCCCATTGCGACATTATTACTTAACACAAAATTCAATCAATTCTCAAAGTATGATACAAAAATTTATATTTTTAAAGTCAAATTAAATCAATAATTTAAAATTTATACACAAAATACTATACGATGCGATTATTTTCATACACAGATGAATTCTCTTTTATTAATATTTATTATTAATAATAAAGTAAACTTGCTTAGTTTATAGAAAATTCATTAGAATATTTATGATGATAAAAATTCAATTAATATCTACAAAAAAAGTTTGAAAATTTTAACCAAAAGTGTCCTATGAATAATTGTTCTTTTTTGTTCAACTAATTTTTTTTAATTTTTTTACTATATATATATAATATTATAATAATATCAAACAAGATAAAAATACTCTCACTAGTCCCTTGTATATACCTCCAACCAATTTTGAAAAAAATAAAACCTTGAGGACTGTACTCGGCTTTTTCCTCAACTTCAATGCCCAGCCTTAACGTTTGCTCCAATTCTTCACCTGACTGTCTCGTCCGTCGCCGTTGAACTCTTTGAGCTCTCTTATTCTCTCGGCCTAATTTTTTTATTCTACTTGGATACTTTGTTTCATCAGATCTGGGCGTCTCTTTTATGTATGTATCTCCTTCGTCTGCTTTTGGTTCTTCGTTTAATCTTGCCTGTTATTGGAATTTGTTTCTTTTTTGTGCATCTTCAGTATGTTTTCGTACCTGAATTTGGGTTTTTTTTTTGTTCTTTGGAGGCCCTTATTTTTTGGGGCCTAGGGTTGAGCCGCCCTTGTAAGGAACTCACCGGTATGTATAAACTTCTCAGCTTTAGGGATTAGAACTTAGTTGGAAGGAGAATCTGCTTTTAATCTGTTGTGAATCCTGAAATGAGTTTTCTCCATTGGAACTTACTTGTCAGCTATGTTGGTGTGTGACTCTTCAAAAAATGCAAACTGCTGTGTGTTGGATCCTGCAAGTTTCAATTGTTAGTCTGATAACTTGTTGTGCCTCTAGCAGTTAGCTAGTTCTATTCTATTCTGATAGAATCAAATTACTGTTTGTGCCTTTCTCTACTGAATTAAGGTCTAATATGCTTATGATTTCTTGCATTACCAATAAAGAGCAATGTTTAAATAAAGGAATACAAAGTATGTTTTCGTTAATGGGAGCGGATTCACTCCAGTTAGTTTCAGTCCAGTATTCTCCAATGCAGTATATGATATAGGACACTTGTAGAAAAAAGTTTTAATGTTCTCGATTCAGTTTGTAATGATGTTCAAATTTTATTTGAGTTGACAATTAAAAAAATTAGAACCACAATGCTTCTTCTTCCTCTGGTTTGTCTTCATTTTTACTCTCTTCAAGGTTGTCTTCTTATTTCCTCTGGCTAGTAATTTCTCAACAACAAGAACAACAAACCCCAGTGAAATTCCACAAAGTGGGGTCTGGGCAGGGTAGAGTTGCCGGCCTTACCGCTACATCTCCGAGGTAGTAGCTAGTAATTTCACAAAGAGCTTAATTTTAAGAGAATTGACCATCTTGATTTTTTTTCGTAAAGAAGCACCCGACATAATCATATTATGAAAAAAGATAATATTGTGCTAACAATTACAAAAGACAATGGGATGAAATTTTCCAACTAATAAAGTAAAGGAGTGATCACTGATAGTTTGTCAATGTTTTCTGGGTAGTCTCAGTAGGGGATTGCAGTATACTTTGTATTGTGACCGTGCTTTTCTTTTTCTTGTTCTGTTTTGGCAGAGAAACCACTTTGGCGCTTTGCAGAAGACATAATTGATAAATCCGAAAGAGTCATGGTCCAAGGAGATGAGAAGGAGGGTATGCTTCGTAAGCTGGAGAAGAAATTCAAGAAAAGCAAGAAGAATGCTGCCACCAGTGGTCTTGGAGGAGAGAGTGATGAGTGTTACGTTAAGAGAGAGAAAAAAAGAGAAGGTGGAAAACCCAACAAAGTCAGTGATGAAGATGTTGTGAAATGTGTTGAGAAAAAGAAAAAGAAAAAGAATAAGCTGAAGAAAAGCTGCTTGAATGAGCCTTTAGACACCAAAACTAGTGCAACTGAAATGCGGGACAATGACAAGGTAGTTGAGACCCTTGGTGAGGTCTCTGGTGGAGACGTTGTGGACGTGATTAGAAGGAAGAAGAAATCCAAGAAAAACATTAAGACTATCAATGGTGTAGAAGTGACAAACACTGATATTAAAGCTAAGAGTGATGACTCTGACAGCAAGAGAAAGAAAGAAAGAAGACATGGAAAACATTCTGGGAAGTTTAGTGAAGACAGCGATGAGGTTGCTTCGAGAATTGTTGAAGGGAATAAAAGTAGGAAATTGAAGAAAAGCTGCGGGGATGAGCTGGAGAAAATGCATGATACTAAGGATATACAGGAAGATGCTGCTGCTGAAGTCAATGAAGGTGATATTTCTTCACCTATAGAGATGGAAGATAAAACCAAAACAGACAAAGGTAAAATCAAAAAGAGAAAAAGGGTAAAATTAGGACACAGCTCTGAAGATCCTACACATGAGAAGAGTGAAAAGAGAGTGCGATTTTCTGGTCAGGTTCAAATTTTTCCTTCATTGAATGATTCAAGTGATGAGATGCATGAGATCGAGGAAGAAAATTTAGTGCATGGCAAGCGATTCTCAAAGTTAGAAGATGAAATTATCAAAGAGGCTGTTCATAAATACATAGAAGTACATAACTTAGGCGAAGAAGGGCTGAAAAAGGTTTTAAATTCTAGATCTTATCCTGAAATTAAGGGTTGCTGGAAAGAAATAGGGAGTGCTCTACCATACAGACCTTCTAAGGCATTTTATTCTCGTGCACAGATCCTGTTTCGAAGGAGTGAATCACGTAAATGGACTGAAGAAGAGTATGAGATGGTACGAAAGTTCCAGAAAGAGCATGGGAACAATTGGAGGGTCTTAGCTGATGAACTTGGAAAACATCGATGGCATGTGAAGGATACATGGCGAAGGCTAAAACTGCCCAATCAGAATAAAGGACAATGGACTCAGGAGGAGTACCAGAATTTGTTTGATTTAGTAAACACCGATCTGAGACTGAAGCTTTCTGAAGAGAAGAAATCTAAGCATGGGATGCTACGGGATAATATTGCATGGGGTGCAATAAGTGAAAACTTGTCCACGAGAACTGATGCAAACTGCTGCTTAAAATGGTATGATCAATTGACATCACCCATGGTGGCCAAAGGTGAATGGGCGGATGCTGATGACTATCGCCTGGTTGATGTACTTTTTGAGCTGGATGCAAGCTGCATAGAAGATGTGGATTGGGACAATCTTCTTGACCACAGGCCTGGAGAGATATGTCGAAAGAGATGGAACCAAATGATTCTTCACATAGGTCAACTTGGAAACAAGTCATTTGCTGATCAAGTAGAAGTTCTAGCTAAGAGATACCGTCCGGATTTGGTCGAAGTAAGAGAGGCTTGGGACAGTAAACCAATCGTTCCATGATATGCCCATCACTCAGCAGTGATGTATCTGAAGAGAGTTATTTCACAGCAACACATACTATTGGCAACCCCCCCCCCCCTTTCCATTTTAGTAATTATTACAAGATTTTGTAGAACATTTAGTAGACATAATTCGGAGGAGGTCCAGTGTTGTGTGGTGGAAAGAAAATGGAGAGATTTTCACAGTTTGATATTGGAGAGTTGTCTGTACTCTGTAGGGCAAGAGATCAATCAACTTCAACTTGAAACTGAAGGTTTTGACAATGTGTTGTAACCATGGCTTTTGTGTTTCTATCACAATTTTATTATATGTAATGTATCTTTATTTCCCCCTCAATTTCATAACATATGCATGTGTTCAGTACTTCAGCTAATCTTGAAATATCATGGTGCTATTAAAACTTGTGTCACTAAATCACTCAGGACACCTGAAGCTCCAGCTGCTCTACTGGGGTAGAGAGATATGGCTAGCAATTATTGATTGTAGTTAATTGGAAGTTTAGTTTTGCTTACTGAATCTCGCAGGCAGTTTCTTTTATCCATATTATTATTTGTTGATACACTTGTTTTATACATTGCTATTTTGTCGTCTCTTTTTCTTTTTGACTTTCCTATGTCTGTGACTTTTCTTTTGAGCCATGGTCTATCAGAAACAACATTTTTATCTGCAAAGGTAGAGGTAAGGTATACATAAATCTTACCCTTCCCAAACTGCACCTGTGTGATTAAACTGAGTATGATGTTGTATTGCTTCGCACCATAAAAAGATTGTGACATGGTGAATGATTAAAACAAATTAAAATCTGACTTATGGAGTTACAGCAGAAGCTTAACATAATTGGATTCACAACAAGAAGCATATATACATTTGTTGATAAGCATTCTGCATTTGGAGCAACATTTTGCAATATCTTTACATTGTGAACAAAATCTCAGCATAAACTGTAATCTTAAAATGTATATTGGGGACCCTTTAATTACCTATTGTAAGGTAATCATGGAAAGAGCTGAGTATTAAAATGTAACATCATTTGGTACTTGCAATCAATTTTGATCATGTCATAAGAAATGATAAATTCCAGTATGCGTAACGTCACAACAACAGAAGCATATACTGGAAAAAGGTATAAAAAGGAGGAACCGAAGAGGAATAGCAGGGGATTAGGACGAAGGAAAATCATCT
The DNA here is from genome assembly GCA_029582685.1 of Solanum piurae. Taxonomy (NCBI): domain Eukaryota; kingdom Viridiplantae; phylum Streptophyta; class Magnoliopsida; order Solanales; family Solanaceae; genus Solanum; species Solanum piurae. The sequence continues at coordinate 25,883 of JAJOOO010012949.1, forward strand.
TAAAAAAGGAAAGAGAGTCGTATGCAGTAGTTGCGTGTTCATCTTAATACAGAACTCTTGACGTAAAACGTAAATTTATGTGTTTTTATTCACCAAAATTGCAACAAATAGCAAGTCTGAACTCATAAACGTCTCTTTCCATATGCCTGTGGTTGTAGAAGGAGGTCACATGAGAAGATATACAAATATAATTACGTAGACTCGTAGTAGTATGTATACTATAGTGACATGGCATACGATAATGCAAAGGACAAATGAATAATTCTAGGCGTAACAATATTGAAGACTACATTTAAATATGTATATTTAGAGTTCACATGAGGCATCATGAGCAGTGCCTTACTGTCCCTTAAACAAAACAAAACAATGCCGACACTGTCGTGCTTCAATCTGAAGCTCCACACTCGTCTTATTTCTATACTTTAGATACATATTTTAATTTTTACTATTTTACCTATATCCCAATAGTAAGAAATTAGTTGCGGAGCTAGTAGTCTGTATGTGGATTTTGCACAAACAGTATTTATGTTAATAAATTAATTAAATATGTATAAATATTAAATTTAGAATCTAGTTATTATCATTTAAAATCATAATTGTAAAATTCATAATACATAAAGTTAAAATCTTAATTTCACCTCTGAGTAAGATTATGATATCTTTACAACTTCCAAGGAATCAAATACACCCACTAAAATAGTTAATAATGGTCTGTTCTAAGTTGCTATCGTCCTTGACAATTTAAAAAAACGAATATTGATTTGTTGAAAATTTGTGGTAATATATCAAGATAGTGACATTCAATTTACATACTAAAAAAAAATACAATGCGTCCTTGACAAGATGAGGAATTCTTTGCAACTTCCAAGGAATCAAATACACCCAATAAAATAAGTTAATAATGGTCTGTTCTAAGTTGCTATCGTCCTTGACAAGTTGAAAAATGAATTTTGATTTGTTGAGAATTTGTGGTAATATATCAAGATAGTGACATCCAATTTACATACTAAAAAAAATACAATGCGTGACAAGGATTTCGATCCTATCTAGGTTGTGATTTGGCAAATATAATGGAGTAAAGTGCATTTCACCATTTCATTAAATTAATAAACTTATCTTAGTTTTTAAAAAAAGTTGGGCTTCATATTCAACAAAACAGTTACAAAAGTAATGTTGGTCTTGGTCCACCATTTTGGTTAGAGGAAATGTTATAGATCACTATAGTAGTAAAACATTTAAAGATTTGTCTGAGAATAGATAGTAAGGGCGTAAATGCTGACATAATAAGAACTACCTGTAACAATTTTCTTGAAATCTTGAAAGTTAAAGATTTGATGAGTTGTGTTGGGACCGCAGAGGCTGAGCAAGAATTTGAAATTTATGTTTTTTTAAGTTACTGTGTTTTACATTAATAATTTGTACATTCAATAATTTTCTTACTATACATTCAAAATTTGAATCAAAGTTATTGAATTCGACCGAACTTATAATTAACCAACACACTAGCTCCGTCCTGGTATGGGTAGGGGTTAGGGGTGGGGTGGGGGTGTGGCAAAAGTATAGTCAGAAGTCAATGATTGATGAGAAATACATTGCATTGTGGCACCACCACAAACTAGAGTGTCACTTGTCATGATATATATCTCTATAAATAGAAAAATCTGCCTAGCCAGATTTACTTGTCCACCTCAAGCAGTAATAACCTTTCCTCATCAGCCCACACCTGATTACCACACAGATTAAGAATTGAAATTTTTTTAAAACTTAAAATTTACAAAAAAAAAGATAATTATTTACATACATATATTAAAATTTCCATCTACCGACTGCCCACATAGCATTAAGAAATAGTACTATATATAAATAGCTAGGTTCTCATTCACACATTAAAACCCCAAAGTTTAGCTTCAATTTCTCCTTTCACTTAAAGGGGCTACCTCTTTCTTCACATTTAAATATTATCGTCAATTTTCGTAGTCAAAGCCAAAGCCAAAGTCGAAACCTACCAGAAAAACCACAGAAGGATGTCATCAACTTCACCACTTCTACTATGGTGCTGCTTGTATTTGTGTCTGGCGACAACGACGACGACGATATATGCTCGTTTACAGCCTCGAAATCTGATCGTAGATTCAAATTCCAGTGCGAAAGAGTTCAACCGCAGAAACCTCTTGGGCAATGGCCTTGGCCGAACTCCGCAAATGGGGTAAGATTTTGTTTTCGAAGTTACTTATAATATATTGTCGGTGTACAAAACTTATTACCGTATTATTATTAGTGTAAAACATTGTTGATTTTGTTTGAATAATATAGTGTGTGTTAGTAAGACATGTATAAAAATAGTGTTAAATATGACGTGTTAGTAATATTTTTATTAATAATGCTGAAATTATTTCTCCTACTGTATTTGATTTGGTGTATTAGACATAACATACATTACAAAATTACCTTTCATAAATATAATGAAAAGAATATGGAAAAAAAATTGAGAGATAATTACGTCTTTAATTGCATTAAAATATTTTACATTACTAATCTCATGAATTTCTATACCTACCTTAATACCAGCCAAATAATATATACTATTTATTATGCATAAATTAAAAATATATATCACACAAACTACCAATAATACATACTAAAGCAAGCTATCAAGTTGGGACCCTTTATTGTTATAATGAAAGAGAAATCATGAAGAAATGCTATGTAGGTGGGAATCATAATGAAAGCTCGTGAACTTGTCAAAGTTGTCTACATGTTTGTTGTACCAATAAAATAAAATAAAATAAAATAAGCTCAATAAATTCAAAAACGTTTTACGTACAAGAAAACAAAAAACACTTCAGACGAGCCAGTGATTTATTAATTAGCACATAATTTTCTTTGATTTTTTATCTATGTGGATCCCATCCACTCCATCTATTCCCATAAGAAAGGCGTTCCAAAGGACGTTATGAAAATATTATTAAAAGTCATAATAAAATTAACTTATACTCCCTAATTTCAAATTAATTGCATTATTGAGATATTTTTCATTTTTCAAATTAACTTAATTGTTCAATTTTCAAATACTACATTTAGAGTGTTCTTCCAATTTTATCCTTCATTAATTAGTATTGGAATTAGTGATTAATTAATATTTAGTTATTTTAATCATAAATTTGACAATAATTAATAAGGGTAAAAGTGAAAAGTTATGCTTAATTTATGTCTTAATCTTCTTTTCTTAAAGGGTGTGAAACACCTCAACAATTCAATTAATTTGAAATAGGGGGAGTATGAAAATATAATTAATTCATTGTTTTTTTTTGTTTTACGACAATATATATGTCCTCTTTGGTGTGCCTATGTGTGTAAGGAATCAAGAAAACGCCCTAAATGATTAAATTTATGATCTACATTTTAACATATTTCAGTTTAGTCTATTTATTAACTCAGCCAGCTTCCGTTCAACTTACACATTTAACACTTCTAAAAATAATGATTCAAACTGAAATGTCATAATAAATTATTTGTAGAAAATGTGCCTTTTCTAACCAGTAAGCACGATAGTAGAATAACAACAAAGACTTTTAAATATATAATAGCCTTTTTTAAGTAACTTTTTACCGTTAATCATGCTCAAAGTCAAAAGTTAGTGAGCACCCGTTTGAATATGAATATATATTTTCCTTGTTAATTTTTTATTAATATGTCTGAATTAAAATATATAATTATATTTTTATAAAAAATATTTGAAATAATGTTCATACAGATGGAGCAGCTGGAATCATTTTGGTTGCAATATAGATGAGAACATGATAAAGGGAACAGGTCAGCAAAATTATTTTCTACTTTGAAATGGAAAAGAGAAGTGTGATTAAATGAAATAAATATGCATACTTGTACCATATAACATTTCCTTTGCTAGCTGCACAACAGTTGTCACTTTTTTCTCTTTTTTGCTTTTTTGATGTGGCAGCTGATGCAATGGTACATACTGGACTTGCTTCTCTTGGATATGAGTACATCAATATAGGTAACATATTATATTAAAATGTATAAATTTATTTTATTAAAATATTAGTAATAAATATAACATTTAATAACATACTAGATTATTCTAATACTATATGTATCAACAAATATTTTTTAAGAATACTACTGTGGTTGGTAATGATAATGACTAGTAATAGTGATTGTGATCGAAAATGTCGAATGTTATTGGCTAATGGTGGATAGTAACTAGTAATAGTTGGGGGTAACGATTGATAGTTATAATAGATGATAGTGATAACTAATAATGGTAGTGAATAATGATGATGGTTGACGATATATAATGTGGTAATTAATGGTGCTGATGATTGTAAATGATGACTAGTAATAATGACAATTGATTATAATGATTAATTGTGACTAATGATGATGGATGGTGATGCATAATTGATGATTGTGTGTGGCAATGATAATAGTTAATGATGATTGATAATGGCAGTAAAAATGAGTGAATGAAATTGATGAACTACGATTTTTGTGAAAGTATTTGAATTGACATCTTAATGATTATTTTTTTATTATAAATCTTAATAACTTTCACCGATTAAGTACTTAAAACCTAAAAAGCAAGCACACTAAACAATTAAGGTTTTGACATAAGAAATAAACAAATTGAATGCATGAGATCTACATGATTATAATAATTAAAAAAATTATTAAATGCAAATAAATGAGGCTTTGAGGCCATACTGTTTAGTAAAAATTTGCTTTTCAATTTTATTCCTAATCAAATCATTTCTCGTATATTATTCCTTCAGATGATTGTTGGGCCGAAGGCAATAGAGACTCGCAGGTACTCTATGGGTTGTCAGTAATTTAATAGTTTTTGTTCAAATCATATATATAATATACGTTTAAAAAAAGTTTACTATTATGTATAAATATTTGATCGTAAACCAAATTATCATACATTTTAACAGGGAAATATGGTTGCTAAAGGTTCAACTTTTCCTTCTGGGATTAAAGCACTAGCAGATTATGTTCACAGCAAAGGATTAAAGCTTGGAGTTTATTCTGATGCTGGGTAAATCTACTAATTAACATTTTTTAAAATAATAATTAGTTACATTTTTAGTCATAATTTTTATTTAAACTAACCATTTTATTATTATTGTAATGCAGGACTCAGACGTGTAGTAAACAAATGCCAGGTTCATTAGGACACGAAGAACAAGACGCAAAAACTTTTGCTTCCTGGGTATGTGTTTGCTTGGCCTACATTATACACACATTTTTTTAAAAAAAAAATCATAAATAATGGTGGAGAATGGAGATTATATTTGAGTTTATTATTTTTACTTTTGCATTTAATCATCAATATTTAACTTGTGTTATTTTTCTTAGGGTGTTGATTACTTGAAATATGATAATTGTAACAATGAGAATCGAAGTCCAAGAGAAAGGTACTTACCGTTTGCCTCTCGAAAAATAACTTATCTGCGTTCGATATTTACATCAAATCAATATATTTTATTATAGTTAAGTAATAAATGAGATGAAAGATGACAATAGTTAAATAGTTAAGTGATACAAAAATTTCAAGTACGCAGATAACATATGTTTTGAATATATTGATTTGAAACACCATGGAGATGAATTAATTTTTTATTTATTTTTACCATTTCCTCCTTTCTCAACAAGAATATATATATACCTTTTGTTTCTTCTTTTACTGAGATATATTAAAATGCCCATAATTAACAATATTTGTTTCCTTAAATGAAACAGGTACCCCATAATGAGCAATGCTTTACAAAACTCTGGAAGGGCTATATTTTATTCCATGTGTGAATGGTGAGTGTATTTCTTGAATGCAAATAGCTAGTCAATTTCTGGTTTATTTTTCTTATATAGTCGATATGTATAACAACTCACTAATTATATATTTATTATATATTTATCGAATAGTTTTAGTTAGTTAAGCAGTTGATGAACGACCATGTAAGTTAATTCTTTTAGGCACATCTAAATTATAGACTAAATGTTATTTTCCCAATTTCAGGGGAGATGATAATCCTGCCACGTGGGCTTCCTCTGTTGGAAATAGTTGGAGAACTACTGGAGATATTACTGATGATTGGAACAGGTAAAATATAGTAGAAATTATAAAAATAAATAACTTGGAAGTGTTATTCAATTATTCACAACTATTAGAGACTATATTTCTACCTTATAAAGAAAAATTTATTTGTTTTCGTAAATTCTTCTTCCCATTTTTTATCGAATCAGATTAAAGACATTTAACTTGTATGTTTTTTTTTATCCTTGCTTATAAATATTCACATTTTTATCATATTTATTTTTTAGAGTTTAAACAATTCTACGCGAAACGTTATGACAATTAATAAAATAGTGATGTTTGGTGTGTTTCGCGTTGCAGTATGACTTCTCGGGCTGATTTGAATGACCAGTGGGCATCTTATGCTGGTCCAGGTGGCTGGAATGGTATAAATTAATTCTCAAAAAATTATGTATTTTATTTTTCATTAATTATAAAAACTCAAATTAAATTTCTTTTTAACTTTAATTGAAGTGATTTTAATTACATGGTTTTAATTTGTTATTTCAGATCCAGATATGTTAGAAGTTGGAAATGGAGGAATGAGTTTTGGAGAATATCGTTCTCATTTCAGTATTTGGGCATTAGTAAAAGTAAGTTCTAATTATTATAATATGAAGTTTTAATTTAATGAAAAAAAATGGAATTTAATTTGTTATTGATATACTTGTTTTTTTTTTTGTTTATAGGCACCTTTAATTATAGGTTGTGAATTACGATCAATAGATAATACTGCCCATGGCATTCTAAGCAACTCAGAGGTCATTGCAGTTAATCAAGGTAAAAGATTTTGCCTTTTCTTTTTTCCGGTTTCGTCTACGTGTGATAAAATTAATTAATGACCTAATTCAGTTCGTTTTTTAGCCGCCCCATTTAACTCATCTCAAAGTTGCGCATATACTCATTCATGCATAAGCCGAGTCTCAAGTTATGCTTGACAAAATGTCTGAAATTACATATGAGTGAAGTTTATGTATTTTTGTCTTAAGTTCAAGCAAATTCGATGTCATGTACATTTTTGCACTTCAATCATTTTTATCAAACGTCAGTCATATGATACTTCAGATAATATGTTTTGAAATTTGAAGTATGCCATAAGTTATCCAAAAATGGGCGCACATATATATATATAAAAAAAAATCTAAAAAAAGGGCCATTAAGTTAAATGACTGTCAAAATTGAATACTCGTGCACTTCATCAATCATTTTTATTCTCTTCCAAGTTCAACTCAATCCGTTCATTTAACATCCCTGATTGTATTCTAATAAGATGAAGTGTGTAGTAGAAGACAAGAACATAACATGTTTTTACTTGTTGACATTGAGATCAGATAAACTTGGAGTTCAAGGTAAAAGAGTTAAGCAGTATGGAGATTTGGAGGTAAATATTTTGAATTTTTAATTTGTATTTCCAATTATCTTTTTTTTTTAAAAAAATACAAAAACCAGTAAATATATACACTTGTAACAGGTTTGGGCAGGGCCTTTAAGTGGGAAAAGAGTAGCACTTGTGCTATGGAACAGAGGATCATCAAAGGCTGATATAACTGCTTATTGGTCTGATATTGGCCTTGATTCTTCCACTGTTGTTGATGCAAGAGACTTATGGGCTGTAAGTCTTTCATTTATTTTACTTTACTTCATTAAATTCCTCGTATTTGATATTACGATCTAATAATAAATGAATATTAGACCTAACTTAATCGTAGAAGTTAGCTTAAAAATTTGGGTTGTCTAAGTCATATTAAAGGGCCAGAGTGGAACACTGGAACTCTTTACTCGGTCACTATTGTTAGTTTTCTATAAGAGAAATTCAAATCTAATTTTTAGAAACTATCTTCAATTAGTAGAAAATAGCAAAAATGAATTCGAAATTTTAAGTCAAAATATATAGTACTAGTATTTGTTTTCTTAGTGCTCCTTGAACTAATGTCTTATTATTTTCGAGCATTAAGCTCAAGAATATGTTTATGTAATTATGTGTTAATATGATCGAATCTCTTATTATTATCGAGCGTTAAGCTAAAAAAATAGTAGCAAAATGTTTTGAAAAATTCTCATGATATTTAGTATCCCCTTTGGGCCATGAGTCGTGTATCATGTGTAAACATTTTGAAGGGGCTATGTTGTTTATATATAGTGAGAGAAAAAGGCAAAAAGATCTATTCAAAGAAATGCGTTGGATTGGCCTAATATATTTGGATTTTACCCAAAAATGTCTTGAGTTGGAGGTAAAGAGCATCCTATCAAAGACGATTTCATTTTTAGGATTCAAACATCTCTTACTACCATATATATATTGACTAGCTATTTGAACAAAACCACAATATTAATTAATCATATGTTGTGTAAGTTCCCAATTTTAATTTAATTGACACTTTATAATTTATCATTTGGATTGAATTGCAGCATTCAACAAAAGGATCAGTTAAAGGACAAATATCAGCCAGTGTTGAATCACATGATTGCAGCATGTATGTTCTTACTCCCACAAAATAAGTTCAACCACATTAATCAAATGTTATAATTTATGTGGAAAAATACCACATTGCTGGAGGAGTACTCATACATCATTTAGTTAGACTAAGAAAAATAAATTAAAGGGATTTTGTTATTATTATTAATTACTATATTCTCTTTTTTATATAGTTAAGAGACAGTTTCTTTGTATCTTATTGAACTTAAATAGTGAATTTTGTGTGGGAGCTAGAATTTGATATGAGATATATATATCATTATGTTTTATATCTATTTTTTTGTATCTGGTCTTTGGATGTAAATTAGAATAACTACATGCGAATTTAATCGTATTAAAATATGAAAAGATTATGACACACTCTATTACTTTTTGCGTCTAGTTTTACTTGTTCAATTTTAAAAAATCAAGAAATAATTTATATTTTATCACTTAAGTTTTAATTTACAATTATTAATAATATTTTTTTCCCCAGAATAATCAGATAGATTAAGCCTCTTGATCTTAAGGATGATTGTCCAACAATGTCATAAAAAAAGCAAGACATAGTAGTATTTGAGAGCTTAGGAGTTATTGATTATAAAACTTGACAGTAATAGCTTGTGAATACAAATGAGGGATAGGGATGCGTTCAAAATTAAACTATAAGTAACACCTTCATATTGCACGTTATCTTTCGGTTTAGACTGAATAACTGATGGAGAGAATATTAGATTATTCGAAAATGTTATATTTTTTGAGTTTATCTTACTTGTTAATGGGATGTTCCCAACCTTATAATTCTGCAATCTGCTTAACAAGAATTACAAATTGGGACTTTTTGAGAATATGTATAACAACATCGGACAAACTCACATGTAAAACCAATATCACATTTGTAGTTTCATGTTGATTTACGTCAATATCCACGTGTCATTATTTAATACACTCAACTATCAAGTTTGTATTTTACTTGCACCTATCAAGTTAAACCCATTTTAATTTAATCTTTACATTATTAGTGATAGTGTTCTTTTTTTAATCCGATTTAGGTTGCGCAAATTTTTACTCCATCGGTTTAAATTAGAAGTGTCAAAGGGGAGGATTGATGATTTTATAAGGTTTTGAAAGTTTATAAAAGAAAAAATAAAATCATTAAAACTTGTAAGGTTAGATTAAATTTGAGTTAGTTAAATTTGTTGAGTTAATAAATGAACAGGTTGAATTATGACCTGCAATTTAGCCGATTTTAATCTAAGTAATTTTAAGTGGGTTATTTCAGGTCAATAATCTAACTATTTATTAATTCAATTCATTTTGACTTGCCCAAATTCAGAGTCGAGTCGCCTATTTAATACCTCTAATTATACCATAAAAAATTTCACTACTTAATTTCTAAAATGAGCACTCAATTATAGATGATGATCATTTTACCAAAAAACCATTCACCCCATTCATATGATTTTTCCGATAGATACAAATGTGAGATTTTTAAGTCAATTTTTTTTAAAAACCTACTATTTTAATTAGTACATTAATCTGCCCTACTTGATTGACCCGCTATGGTTAAAACGGGTCAACCATGTAGCATAGAGGACCCCTTTTATTTTTTTACATATATCGATTCCTTTTCCTCTTTTTCAATTTAGGGCTATTTTTACATTTCCTTCTCCCTTAATTAGAGTTATCTCAAATTCTTTGCTTAAATGACTTCTTTTATTAATTACGAGGAGTGAATATATATTTGACTCATTTAATTTTAGCATAGCGGACAAGTGTAGCAAGTCAATTTACTCCTTAAAATTGATAATATTTCATGTTGTTACCTCACTACCTTTTTATCTTAAGATAATTAAGCGTAGTTGTTATTAAAAATAATAATTAATCAAGCTATCCAGATTCAGTGTAAGATGAATCACTAGGGTTTAAAAGATAGCAAAGCCCAAGCCCAACGAAAGGAGCTTTTTAATGGCTCTGCGTTCCCAAAGTGTTTTCTCTCTAGCCGCAGTGAAATCCTAAAAGCAGAGGAAGCTACGGGAGAGTAACAGAGCACAACAATGGCGGCAATCACACAGCAACCAGGGACATTGACGACGAAAGAGGCTGACATACAGTGTTGCACTTTTGATCTAGAACAACTTCATATGTTGTGGAGGACAAACGTAACTGATTGGAGGGGGAGTTAGTTAAAGATAATAGGAAATTACATTTCAGTTTTAGTAGTTTAAATACTAATTTCATTAACTACAGTTTAGTTCTGTAATAGTTTTATTCTGCATTTATAGTCCTCTGACAGAGTTATTATTTAGTACTATGAGTCAGCTAGCATCCAAGAAAGGTCACTATCCTGGGACTGCTATATATTGTACTGAAAGGTTCTCTTTCCTTTCTTAGGAATGAAATTATCTAGTGTTATCTTAGCTAGCTTCTTTTCCTGTTTTTCCTTTTCTAGTTAATTCTTATCTTAGTTATCACTATTCCATTGGGATTTTCATTTGCAAAAGCTCATTTTGCAACATTTGGTATCAGAGCACTCTCCTGAGCTCTGTGGATATTCAACTATGGCTAATGATATGACAGAGATCAAGGCAATGTTTGATAGAATGACATTAGAGATGGCCAACTTCACTATGAGGCAAAACCAGATCGAAGAACAACATGAGAAGGCTATAGCTGCACTGCGTGAGTCTATCAACATTGCTACAACAAATGAAAAGGGAAAAGGGGTAACAAGTAGTGAAGCTCCTGGTGATATTTACACTCCTTCTGGAAACCCCATGGTTTGGGCTACTACTGTCTCTACTGGTAACCCCCCTATGTTTCAATCTCCTATGGGTTATCAATATAGATCTGGGCAGTATCACACACCAACATGAGGTCATTACCCTCAAACATCAGAGGGTTATGGAGGACCTCAGTTTCCCATGTATATGGAGGACCTCAGTTTCCCATGTATTCGGGGCAGATTCCAACAACAAGCCAAAGAGGTGGAGGTTTTGTTCACCCTATCCCTCACTCACCTGTATCCCATGGTAGTGGATCTCTATCTCGACTTACAAAGGTATATTTTCCTCGATTTGATAGGACCAACTTAAGAACTTGGATGTATAAGGTAGACCAGTTCTTCTCTTATGATGACACTCCTTATGCCCAAAGGGTGAAGGTAGTTGCCTTAAATTTTGATGATATTGCTATTGAATTGCATCTCTCTTATATCAAAAGTAGACCAAACATGTTATATCCCACTTGGGATGAGTATGTGTATGCTTTGGTGGACAGGTTTGATGGTGATTATGAGGATCCCATGTCGGAGTTTAAGTTGGTGAGGCAAGTAGGTTGGGTAAAATAATACCAAAGAGAATTTGATAGGATCATGACCAGGCTATCTATACTGCCTGAGCATGCCATCAGTGGATTCATCACAGGGCTGAAACCTGAGATTGGCTTCACTGTCAAGTCTCACAGACCCTTTACCTTACCGCAAGCCTACCAGTTGGCTAGAAACACAGAGTCTCAACTACATGCTCAAATAAAATTGACTAAAATCTTGATGCCCAGTGGGGGAAACCCTTACCAGAAGGGGTATTCTCCAAACAGTGGGAGTAAGGGTACAAGGTTCAAAAGGGCACCAACAACAAGTTTCAACAGGGACATGGGTAGAAGATTATCTCAATTTGAGTTGAATGAAAAGAGACAAAAGGGACTTTGTTTTTTCTGTGATGAAAAGTTTGTGCCAGGACACAAATGTGCATCAAAAACTCAAATACACTTGCTGGAGGTGGATGAGGATGCTGAGATCATCATAGATGATGTCCCTGAGGATCAAGAACCCCAAGTGGATGAAGAAAGAGAGAAGGAAGTCTGTGAAATATCTCTCCATGCTATTACCGGTGTGACTGGCTACCACACCTTGAGAGTTACAAGATACTGTGATCAAGGCCCACTCAGTATCTTGATTGACCCTGGTAGCACCCATAACTTCATGGAGGAATAATTGGCCAAGAGGTGGGGACTACCAATCCAGACAGTAAGTCCTCAACTTGTCAATGTTGCAGATGGGGGAATGAGGCAAACAGTTGGAGCCTGCAAAGAGTCAACTGGTTGATGGGAGGATCCACTTTCAAGGATGATTTTCTGCTTATTCCATTGGGATCATATGATGTCATACTAGGGGTTCAATGGCTCAAACCTCTAGGTGATCTCTACTTCAATTTCCAGAAGTTGATCATGAAGTTTCAATACCAAGGAAGAGAATGCATGCTAACTGGCAAGGTGGAAGAGGTCAAGACTATAAAGTCAAAAAAATTGGGTAAGATGGTGGACAATGGTAGTACCAAAAGCTACAAGAGCGGAAATTAATGTTGAGGGTCATCCTCAAATTATGGCTCTTACAGAAGAATTCAGTCAACTATTTGATGAACCTAAAGGGCTGCCACCTACCAGGGGATCCTTTGACCATAGGATTCCTATACTGGGCAGTAGTAATCCAGTAAATCTTAGGCCTTATAGGTACTCGTCCAAGCAAAAAGATGTAGTTGAAAAACTTGTACAGGAACTGCTGGATCAAGGTATTGTCCAGGCAAGTTTTAGTCCATATGCTTCACCAGTGGTGCTCGTGGGGAAGAAAGATGGGTCATGGAGACTTTGTGTTGATTATCGGGCTCTAAACAAAGCAACAATCAAGGACAAGTTCCCAATTCCAATCATTGAGGAATTGCTTGATGAGTTGGGGGGCTCCAAGATCTACTCTAAGATCGATCTAAGGTCGGGTTACCACCAAATCAGAATGGCCCAGGATGACATCCACAAGACAACTTTTAGGACTCATTCTGGACATTATGAGTACCTAGTAATGCCATTTGGCCTAACTAATGCTCCATCCAGCTTTCAAAGTCTAATGAATCATGTATTCAAGGCTCATTTGAGGAAGTTTATTCTAGTGTTCTTTGATGATATTTTGGTGTTTAGTAGCAGCTTACAGGAGCATGTGAGACACTTGAGAATCACCTTTGAGCTGTTGTTACAACACAATCTGGTTTCCAGGAAGGGAAAATGCACTTTTGGAGCTAATAGAGTGGATTATTTAGGCCATTTCATATCTGCAGAGGGGGTAGCTACTGATCCAAAAAAAGTGGAAGCAGTACGATAATGGCCTATTCCTAAAACCATTAAGGCCTATTCCTAAAACCATTAAGTCACTAAGAGGGTTCCTCAGTCTAGCTGGCTATTATCGGAGGTTCATCCGGAACTATGGTATAATTAGTAGACCATTGATAGATTTGCTTAAAAAAGAAGGGTTCAAATGGTCAGATAAGGCCACCAATGCTTTTGATTACTTAAAGCAAGCACTAACTACTGCGCCGGTGTTGACCATGCCAGTTAGTTCATTGATGTTCATTGTGGAAACAGATGCTTGTGACTTGGGTGTTGGGGAAGTCCTAATGCAAGAGGGCCATCATATAGCTTTCATTAGCAATGGATTATATGGTAAGCACTTAAGCCTATCAGTGTATGACAAGGAACTTCTGGCTCTAGCAATGGTTGTGATTAAATGGAATCAGTATTTAATGGAAAGACAATTTGTGGTCAAAACTGATCAGAAGACCCTCAAATACCTTCTAGATCAAAAGTTACATACTGGATTTCAAATGAAATGGGTGGCTAAACTTATGCAATATGACTTTGAAATAGAGTACAAGAAAGGAAGGGAGAATAAGGCTGCAGATGCTCTCTCAATAATGCCTATGCCTGAAGCATTAGTAGTTGTTGCTCCTGTGGACTCTTCATTGTTTGAAAGGATAAGGGACAGCTGGTCTAATGATGAAGGACTAGCTAAATTGATTGAGGACCTCAAGGAATAATTAGAGGGTCACAAGGGATACTCTTACATCCACCAACAATTGAGAAGGCATGGGAAATTAATGGTGGGTAAGGATGTCCAACTTATGAGGGATCTGATTAGCAAGTGGCATGATACACCATCTGGTGGCCACTCTGGCATGGATAACACTTACACAAGGTTGGCTGGATTGATCTACTGGAAAGGCTTAAAGGAGGATGTGGTCAACTATATCAGACAGTGTGAGGTTTGTCAAAGAAACAAAAGTGATTTTGCAGCTTCTCCTGGCTTGTTGCAACCTCTGCAGATTCCCTCTTCAGCTTGGTCCAGTATCAGTATGGACTTCATTGAAGGATTTGCCAAGTCCAAGGGCAAAACTACTATTATGGTGGTAGTAGATAGGCTGACAAAATATACTCACTTCATAGCCCTAACTCATCTGTATACTGCAGCATCTGTGGCACAAATATTTTTGGATCAAGTTTATAGATTACATGTAATGCCCGAAAATGTGGTTAGTGATAGAGACCCTATTTTTATTAGCAGGTTCTGGAAAGACTTCTTTCCAATGCAGGGAGCTGTGCTCAGTACATCAACTGCTTACCACCCGCAATCCGATGGTTAAACAGAGGTGGTAAACAGAACATTGGAAACGTATTTAAGGTGTTTCTGTGCAGATAATCAGCAGGATTGGGGGATGTATCTTGCCTTGGCTGAGTGGTGGTATAACTCTACCTTCCATTCAGCAATTCAAACAAGTCCCTATGAAGCTTTGTATGGGCAACCTCCTCCTAATCATTTGCCATATCTACCAGGGGAGGCTGTAGATGAAGAGGTGGACAGGAGCTTGATTACTAGAGAGTTCAAGACTCAATTGTTGAAGTTTCATCTGGCCAGGGCACAACAAAGGATGTCTGATCTAGCTAACAAAGGAAGGAGTGATAAACAATTTTCTGAAGGTGATTGGGTATACCTCAAAATTCAACCATACAGGCAGGTCACTCTATCCAATCAACCTTTCAACAAGTTATCTTCTAAGTATTATCGGCCCTATCAAATAAGTCAGAAGATTGGAAAGATGGCTTACAGGTTATGCTTGCCTTCTCACGTTGCTTTGCACCCTACATTTCATGTTTCACAGCTTAAGCCTGGCTATGAGATACCTCAAAATTTCAATCATCCACCAGTGGTTGACATTGCTAGCCCTTATTGTGTGGATCCAATGGTGGTGCTGGACAGAAGGCTGATCAAGAGAGGGAACAAGGCAGTTGCTCAAGTCTTAGTACACTGGAAGGATATGCAGCCTGAACAAGCTACATGGGAAGACTTTGCTGCCATTAAGAGGAGGTTTCCAACATTTATTCCTTGAGGACAAGGAAGTCTTTTAAGGAGGGAGAAATGTTGCACTTTTGATCTTGTCACGACCCGGGAGCACCCCCTAGTCGTAACCGGCGTACTCGACCTCGAAGAGGTCTAATACAAGCCTCTTAGCATTCATTCATCGCATAAACACTAAAACCATAAGGAATTTAAAACTTTATTTACCAAGAAAACATTTCAAAGAAATGTTTATAGCAAGCGGAAGACTTTCT
>JAJOOO010012950.1:0-74428 GCA_029582685.1 Solanum piurae
TTGATGATCTTAGAACATAAGATTTTAAGCAACGCAAAATAAAAGGAGATTGTAAAAAAGGTTTACTCAGAATCTTATGAGATTCAACTTGATAGAGGATTTTATAAATATGATGTCCAAGAATGTCTACTATATCATTGCTAAGGAAAGAGTGGCATACAAAATACGACCCTCATTTATGATGCCAAATTTAAGCCTGATAAAGAAAGTGCCCATGCAATGGCTTGGATATATTTTCTAATCTTCTTCCCACCTTTTTCATGAAGTAATATTTTTTCTATTTAGCCTCAATTATTGGCAAACTTATCCATTTGGACTTAGAAACAATAAATAAAACACGATATCTAGTTGTGCAATGGTAAAACTGCAAGTAGACCTGACTGTAAAGCTACCTGAATATGTGGAGCTAGAGGTTCCTAATGACAAAACAAAGGATACAAGAGTGGATAAAATCAAGATTTAGTATGATACAATGCCCAAATACTATCATTCATGTAAGTTGTAGGGCCATAGAGAAGTGGGTTGCAGAAATTAACATCCAGGATTGACAATTCAAATGCAATTCAAAATGAAGGAGAGACAGTGAGAAGATATCCAACTATAGAACACAACACTTTCATGTTGGAGAAGCGACTAGACAAGGATGCTATTATTAAAGTTTAAAATACACTTGCTTGCAATAGCACATCACCATATAAAATATTACATGATTTTGTTTCTCATTAGGTGGAATATGGAGGTGAAGTAACAAACAAAAGTATTTAGACAAAGACAGTTAAAGATAAAGAAAAACAAGACAATCACAAAATAGATCATCAAGTGTTGAGGGATGCAGGATTGTCACCTCAAAGTCTCAAACAGATGTAAAAGCTAAAAAAAAGGCAAGTACAGCGAGGATACTCTACCTATTAGGAAAAATCCTAAAAGGTTAGTCAAAGGAAGTAGTAAATGAATATGAAAACATTGTTTGGTATTGTAAGGTAGGACCCAGAATGCATTCTACATAATTCATATGTTGCATAAATTTCATAAATTTTCCATTTTAGCTTTAATGAAACCATTCCAAGATGCAAGACAAATTCATATATACAAAAGAAGGTTGGGGATGCAGTATGCAAACTATAATCAAATGGGAAGATATGAGTGTTTGTGCGAGATCATCTCTGACTCTTACCAACAATTGCCTTTGCAACTAAATTTTCAAGAAAATTGTCAGTCTCTTATAATTGATGTTATGCTAAGTGTGATGATCAGGAATTACAAGGTTATGGGATGATATTTACAGCACTACCATGAGTGTAAATGTGAGTGTACCTTGGTTTGTTGGGGTGACTTTAATGTTATACTTAGTGATGAAGAGAAGGATTGAGAGACTTCCAGTTTATCTTCAAGAATAAGGACTTCTCTTTCTATGTGAATTCTTGTGAGCTTATGAATGTAAATCTTTACGGAAGTCCTTCCGCATGGTGGAACGAAAGGACTGACACTGAATGTATATTCAAAAGGCTTGACAGGATGATGGTTAATCAAACTTTTCTAGGTTTAAATAATGTGGTTGAAGTTGAGCATTTGGCCAGAACTTGTTCTGACCATGCACTTTTGTTATTATCTTGTGGAGAAAATTCTAATATTTTTAGAATATTATTCAAATTTTTTTACTGGAAAAGAGGACTTTCTGAAGGTGATAACTGAAAGTTAGGTTTCTGAGGAGGTAGATTTATTCATAAATATGAAGCAAAAGATGAAGAAAACAAGATCTACCTTAACAAGCTGGAGCAAGGAAAGTTTCGGTGATTTATTTATGCAATTAATCATTAGAGAGGAAATTGTCAGATTGAAAGAAGATTTATTTGAAGAAGACTCCGCAACTTACCAGAGTTGTATTGCAAAGAGCACGGGCTGAATTTAAAAAGGGGGGGGGGGTCTATGACTTGGAAGCATATGCTAGAGGCTAGGCATATGTTTGATATGATAATTGAACCTAAATGTGGTCATTCTAGTGGTTGGTATGATAATTGAACTCAACTAGGTGCCCTTATATTAATTTCTTCCCGTGAACTATGGGATAGACTACCAACCGGAAGATGTGAGTCAAATGTTTTCTAATGGGATTTGGAATGTTGAGCTACTCTTAAAGTACTTTTCCGAAGAAGTATACAATCACATCTTGAACAATGTGAATATCGAGTAGGATCCAGAAAGATGAGTTAAACTATGCTGGATATTAAATAAATCAGGGAAAAAAAAATTAGGTTCTGCTTGGGATAGAATAAGGGACAAAGGTCAAGTTTAAAATATTTCTAACAATATGTTGAATGAATTTGTTGTATCTACAAGGGTGTACTGACACTCCAGGAATTTGCAATATTTTTGGCATTTAGATCCTTCCTATAGCAATTCCAAATCATTTATGTGTTGTTCGAACTAATAGTTCAGTAACCTGATCATTCGTTTGGGTTTGATGCAAGTTTCCTGTTTTGAAACATTTGAAGTTTGACCAATTGACTTTGGTTAAACTTCAAGTAAATGACCTTAGAATGTTATTCTCATAATTATGTTGGCTTCAGAACATCATTTTTTGTCACGGAGGATCTTTTGTTTAGGTTTTGAGTCTTCCTGACTTTTTTTGAGCAACCTTATGGCTTTAAGGCGTAAAAAAACATGGGTGTGGGACCCACTTTTTATCGAAACAAACTAGGTTGAAAGTTTCGACAGTTCCATAGAGTCTTGAATATTGTTGTTGATTGGGTAGCATATTCAGTTTGCATTGGTTAGACCCCCACTAATTCCAAAGGTATGGTGGATATTTGGGATTTTAGTCCCAACTGTTGATGCACCACTGCTAGTGCAACCTCTCTTGTGGACCATAGGCTCACACTTGTGACCTTGCTCATGTGATCCAAGGCCTGTCATACAGGTTGGTCGCATCAGTAGGTCTTCTCTCCTATGTTGAGGCTTTCGATCCTGTGGGCTCACTCTTGCTGAGCTGACGGGTCTCATTGACTATCGTTCTTGTGGCCTCGCACATGCGTTGTTGACCGGTCATGTTGATCATCACTCTTGCAGAGAATTTCTCACTGTTGCGGTGTTGGGGGGTGTGGATCTCGGGCAGCCGGTGCAACCCCGCTGGTAGTTATATCTCTCTTCTTCTTCATTTTTCATAAGTGAGAAAAAGAGTTTGAGAGCTTAGATTAGGGTGATTTCTTGCAGATTCTTGGAGATTGATCTCGGATTGACGTAGGAGCATTTTTTGAGATGTGTTTCTCACTTATAAATAGTAAGTCCTCATTAGTTTCTTCGATTATTTCTTGAAATTGTGTATTCTTTGCTAGTTTTGGTTTTTGATTGTATTGAACTTTGCTTGAGCTCTGATTGTGCCTAACTTTTAGGCACAAGTTCCTTGACTTGATTGGAACCTATTGGTGGAGTTGATTTCATAATTCCTTGTCTGGGTCCTTCTTTGCTATTTTTTACCTGATATTAGAAGACGTGCAATTTTTACGATATGGGTATTATATTACTTGTAGTGATGCATAGCTTGCGACTTTGATAGTATCGTGGCATTCAGAGGACGTAAAGAAGAGTTGAGCAGCTTGTGGAGGGTTTGAGATTGCAGTCGACTTCTAGGTAGGTTACGATCTACTTTCTTTTAGATTTTTCTCCATGAGATAATACTTAGTATAGATTTCATATAAGTTAGGATTGTATATGACGAGTTTAGATTTTGTTCCTAATTTCTATTTTCTTGATTCGTGTAGGAGTCTTAGAGTAGTATCGTCTTTCAAAATCCTTAGCTTATGCTGGAAATTCTTATTTCAAGGCGTAGTTTGGTGTGTTATGTCACACCGAACCCACCAAGTCGTGCGGGAACCTACTCTAACATCAAGATAGGAGAACCCTTACCACCCAATTTGAATTGAGACATGCAGAAAATAAATTATTTATTACAAAAAAGTTTGATAAAACCTCAACTCTAAGGAAACAAAACTTTTAATAAAACCGTTTTACAACAAACTGAAAACATTCCCCAGGGAACAAGTCTTAACAGGTAAAAGCGCTACTAAAAGAGTACAGTTTATACAAGAAAATAGGACACAACTCCCACCTTAAAGAAAGAGGAGTGAAAGCTATCAGAGATCATCAGCGTCTTCAACTATGAAACATCAATGAATTTTTGCAACCAGACTATGCCATATCGTATAGCAAGAGTAGTATCAGTTCCAACCACACATACTGGGAGGCATAATGGGTCGACTTGAACCTACCACATAATATAATATAGAGAATTAGAAGAAAACATGCAATACGGAAGTTACACCACCCCACTTTTCTATCTACATATGCTTACCCTCCCAGAGTATAATGCCATAACTAAAGCACCTTGCTGTTACACCACCCAAATGTCAAATCATATCCTAACCCTTCTACCATACTAATATTCACAAATACGAGGCCACCATAGCCTTATCGACCAACCTACTATCTTTTCTTAATTTCTCATACCATTTTCTAGCCCTTTTGGAACAGTACATGAAATTGACACCTTAGACCAACTCATCCAGCCAGACTAAACCCAACCCCATTTATAAAACAAAGTTCATCATGATAATAGAAAGAACAATTTATAAACAACTAAGAATTAAGTCCCCATAAACTCAACTTAATAGTTGAAACAATTATGTGAAAATAAACCCCTAAGAACTTAGCTAAGAATAACCAAATACCTCAACCATCAAAAGTGACACATAGCTCGAGCTCCCAGCCCTTACCCTGACTCACATTAACATGAACCATGTCCCACATGATCAGAGACCAGTCATACATGAGATTAACTCACTTTTCAAGTAACACGGACCACTGTTGTGGCCAAATCGCACACGCAAGAGCACGTGGTCGTTCAAGTATTAAAGTGGCTCTTTTTAAGAGCCGAGTGTCGTACCCACAGGGACTTACGCTTAGAATTACTTAACTTCTCTAACTTTCAGCTAAACACAAGTATATTCAAGATTTCAAAAGTGATTTAGTTTCTACTTCTAAGATTATAACAAAATGTAACAAAAGCGATTCAATTTCAAGGGTTTAAAAATAATGATTGGGTAAAGTCCAGGGCTGCAACGTTTATCAGGAATCATGCAATCAATATCATTTATATGGGTATTTATCAACTATCGAATCAATGAATCACAGGGTCAAATGTATGATCATGGTCTCCCGACCTCTAATCGCCTACGATAAATAACACCCTAACTACATCGTTGAGCGGGGATAGGATGGATTAAGTACCGAGCATTACAATTTCTTCCTGTATGGTGACCCAAGCAAGATTTCTAGGTATATCTCTATCCTAGATACAAATTAACCCTAGTTATTTAGAATTACTCATGCTCCTTGTGTCCCACGTTTTATCCTCTTATTCCTCTCCCGAGTTCAATTTGGACAATGTATTTATTTCAATGGTGATCATTCATGAAATACGGAAAGCAAGAACATAAGAAAGATTCATATGATAATTGACATTAACCCAATGAAAACTTAATATATTACAATCATCATGTAGCCACATCCCTATAACTAGGGTGTTTATCTACTCATAATCCAAGAATCGATCAAACAATGTTCAAATAACATACAAAGATCGAAAGGAAAAGAGTTTAGGAAAGAACCCTAAAAATGGTGAAAACGTTCTCCCAAGTCGTCGTTCTTCAAACCCCAGAAAAATAAAATAATTAATAAAATAAAATATGACCTATTTATACTAAAAGTCGACATGACCAAAACTGGGGACAAGGGGCGCGACGCGGAGGCAATCTCTGATTTTGTTCTGAGATAATTTTCTCTTCTCCGCGACGCGGGAGCTACACGGACCACTCTGCCTAAATCTTGATTTTGCGAATTAATTCAGGACACCCTCTATGCGACGCGGAGAGGGCACGGAGCACTCTGTCTCAATCTTGGATTCACAATTTAAATTATCATTCCTCTCCACGATGCGGAGAGGATACGGATATGCCTTAAGTGACATTCCTCCAGCTTCTTCCTTGCCCTCTTTTGCCTCGAATCTTTTGTGTTCCTCCATTGTCCATTTTCGAGCTCGTTTCTCCAATTAAGCTTACCTACACAACTAATCATGTTGGTTAGCTCATAGATAACCAAAAGACTCAATAAAACTATAAACGAACACATATTGAATTCAAACTAAGCTTAAATGCGGGCATAATTAGTTTTCTAGGCATATAAATATGCCTAAGATCACTACCCCACACTTAGAGCTTTGTTCGTCCTCGAACAATTTACGAACTACTCATAGACCGAGACTCACTACTATGGTATTTGTGCATCTACTAATATCTTCCAAGGATCTGTACCCAGTTAACACAAGCATGTTTGTTTTTATTCAGAATATGCATGACTTCTGTAATTGACTTGGCAACTTTTAGGAACCAACGAATTCAACGACATGTGCACCATTACAAATCACCTATCCTTCATACAACAAGTGCCCCTCACTCCAAAGAATAGTCCACACACTCAACTCAGCAAATTGAATATACTTTAAGGACTATGCACACAAAGTACACTCTCACTCAACAAAAACATCAAACATGTATGCACTGAGAACCATAAGCTTGCCCATTATGTACGTCTCTACTACTAAAGTGTGTCATGCTCAAAATCAAACATGACTTGTTCTGGTTGTAATGTAGGCTTAAGGTAAGGGAGGATTCGTTTAGATAAAATTAGTGACTTATCCTCCCTAATGCATTGTTTTCAACTTTCCTCTTACATTTACAACTTTTTCGTTTCGATAGCCCCTTCCTTTTTCACAGATTTCCACTAGTGTTACCAATCTTACCTCTATTTCTTACTTGCCCCCTTTATTTTTATTTTTTATTTTTTTTGACACTCAATAATAGCCACTCTTTACTTAGAGATTTCTCTCGAGTAAGGTGCACAATGCCTTTGTAAGGGCCAGGGCCATCATTAAGGTAAGCACTAAGTTAGCCACCTTTAACTTAGGTTTTTAACCTTAGTCAAAGTGCACAATGTCCCAAGGATCAGGGCGAATCTCAGATTCATTCTCATGGGGTACACAATTTTCTCCTCTTTTCACTCTTCCCCAACAAACTACACCATTCCACCCTATTTTACACTTTCTGTTGTTTTTACCTTTTCCTCCTAATACAGTGCATTAAGGATTCATGATCAAAGCTAACGGTATCAATAAAAAGGATTCGGCTTCATTATGTGGGTTAGAACAAAATCAAGGCTAAAAAGGCTCAATTGGGCTATACTAGGGATATTTTTTCTGAACAGGCTACAATTCAAGACAATTCAAAGAAAGCTTGTTATCATCTTTTAAGCACAATAACACTTGTATTTTGCTTCAATAACAACCTGGGAAAGTTCTAGACTCAAATGCATTCATTGATATCATCAAAACTCACCGCTCATGGCACATGTTATACTCAGAATGGATCAGTCACAATACACAATCATATCATGCACAAGGTTCAGATTAAGCTTAAGTTGCACATTCAAATCATATACAAGAATTCAACTGCATTCATACATCAATTTCAACCATGCTTTTCATACATATTCCTTTAAGACTTTCAGCTTCAGCACAACAAAACGTAAGACTCAATGATGAAATTGCCCTTAAGACGGTCGTCATCCATCTATCATTGGGAGCTTGACTCAACTATGACTACAGACTCAATTCTATAAAGAAAAAAATCTTTTTGTATTTTGTACGGTTCAAAGGGACTATCCTTGGCCAAAGAACCGAAAACAACCTCCAAGGAACCCAAAATAAAACAAACCAATGACAAAACAGACTCAAACAATTTTCAACAATATAAATATATGTACAGATCAGATATGTTTGTCACCCTCACCCCACACTTATACAATAGCACTGTCCCCAGTGCTTTACAAAAAGAATCAGAATAGTTCACAAGGTAAGGTGAAAACACTCACTGATCAGTCTTCCATCGCATCGCTCTCGTCGACCTCATCATCCGCCTGTGCGGGGTCTATCTCCTCCTCAGAGTCAGAATCCACGTCTGAGCCAATACGCATGTTCTCCTTATCAGTCGGAAATCGGAATATCATTCTCGATCGACTCCCAAAACTCAGGACCAATGCCAAGTAGTGCCCTAGCATGGTCATTCAGAGGGTAGCGCCTCTCGACATCGCCCAACTGCATATCAGTAGAAGTATGGCAGCCATTCTGGTGTCTGAGCATCTCCAAGCCATACATCCTCGCCATGATAAACTCGTCTCTCCTATGGCGCTCAGCCGTGGTGAGAGTCGGGCAAAAGTCATTGTCAGGCCCCTTGATCCGAGTAATGTCCACCGGTGCTGGATATAGGGGTGCCATGTAGTCTACATTCTCCTCAGGGACACCTGCAACACGACACATTTTTGTAATCAGACCATGAAATGCATACCTGTGCCTTTTGTGAACCCGGGCCTTTCACATAGAAGATTTTATGATGGCTCCGATGTTCAGCTCCGTGCTAGTCATCAATCCATAACCGAGGCACACCCGGTCACGAGTGATATCAGTGTAATATAGGCTCGGGATCAGATAGTTCATCACCACCTTCAGCCAAACATGTGTCTCCCGAAGCATGTGAGCGTAGGGAAGAGATTGATGATATATGTTCCCACTGGGCTTAGTCCATTGAGCCATGGATTGTGGCCCGCACAGAATGTGTCGGATAGCTTGGTATGGAGGGCGTATGATCAACCCTGTCAGCACAAGTGGGTCTGTGTCCTGTGGTGTACCCAGTATGTCATTTGTACCTGTGAGAGTTATGGGTACATTCCTACCACGCATTGTCACATAGTGGGACCGTGCCTCTGGCGCCCAGTTGGCGTAAAACTCCCGGACCATGTGCAAGTTGCACTTCTCCGGTTTAGCAAATACGCACTCCATACCTAGCTCCCTAATCCGCCTCAGGATCTATGGGAACTCACGTGCCAGACTGTCCCTATCGATACACACATCCGAGAAATAGGAGGCCTTGTTGTGTTTCGTATACCAAGCCTTCCCTTCTTTGGTTACAACCTTAGCTCCGAATCGCCTAGTTTGGCCTCTCGGGACCGCGTGTTCTAGTGGAACATTCCCACTTCGGGAACGTTTCTTCTGGCTTGACGTGGCTACTTATTTGCCAGATCTTCTCAAACTTGACATGATGACCTGCAAACATATAGACAAAGGTCAGGCCCAATGACTACAAAATAATGAGAAAAATATGGGCGGTGTGCGCACACCATCCCACACTTAGTTCAATGCAGTCTCATCTTAGGTACTCAGACTTCCCAAAATTGACCAACAACATACTCAAGTAATTACCAAGTTCATCAAACCGGATAGGCATCACAATATTAGTTACAACCACGAAACAATTAGGAAGTATTACTCAAGACTTCACACAACTAATATAGACCCCTGAATACACACCAGAACCCATCCATATCATCTAGCAACACTTACCATTTACACATTCATTGCCATAATAATGTCTACTCAAGAAGTTGACACTATAGGCATACAATTTGTAGTGCTACTCAAGAATTCACACGATAACCATTAGCCACATTATCCAATTTATGGCTCACAGACACAATCAGACAACCATCATAATAGCACAAAACTCAAGCAAGAGCATGTAACATAAATTCCAACCCCCAAAAATCCTCCAAATCCACAAGTACACAACAATTAGGTAATTCTACTCAAGACTTCAAAATCACTCATTTGCACGAAATGATTTCAGTGAGGTTTTACAAGATTCCATAATACCCACTAATTGGATGCACACACCAAGCATAACCCACACACAACACCCAAAATTTTTACCAACTTTAACCCACACCCACAATGTTAACCAATTACCATCCACAGATGAACACACAATCCACATACAAGTGATTCAAAGTGTATCTACTCAAGAATTCGAAAACACCACTAACAACAACAGCATACACAACATGACAAGTGGAAAATCCACTTCTAAACCCCCACAATAAGAGCAAACCTCAACCCATAGCAACACATATTTACACATGCCTAGAATCGCAAGAGCAAAGCAGAAGCGCATACCTGGCGATGCAGAGTTGCTGAAAAATAGAGAAGAGAAAGGAAGGTGTAGTTGCGCGACACGTAACTACTTGAAAAAATTGCAGGGGTGAAGGGAAGGGAGAAAATTGTGGTGAATATAGTGAAAAGGGGAAAGGATGGGCGAATTAGGGGGACAAATCGGGGTTAAAAAGGTTGGGGTCGGGTAATTTCCAAAGAAACTGGGTAAAACTTGGTTATTTAATGAAAAATGAAAATTACACACCTGGGGCGCGATGCGGGGTGGGCACGGAGTCCACTGGAAATTTAATTCCAGGCGAGGCTAATATTTGGCCCTTGCTCTGCATCGCGAGGCTAGCACGGCCTTGAGGCTAGCACGGCCTTGCCTTCTTTTTGACGTAAAAGTAACTTATCATCGAAATTGAAATTCTAGGCCCCCTCCGCAATGTGCCCAGTACACAGAGACCTCTGCCTCAAATGGTATCAGGCGAGGCAAAAATTTTCCCCTCCTCCACGACGCGCTCCATACACGGAGTTGCCTTAGGCAAAATTTCTTCATCACCCATTAGTAAAAAACATGATGGGTTGCCTCCCATCCAGCGCCTTAGTTTTGGTCGTGGCACGATGCATCTTTTCGTATTTTTTGAACTATATTATTTTTTTAGAACTAAAATAACAAAGAAAAATCAAATCAAGCCTATCTATTACAAGGGGTCACGGGGTGCCTCCCGTGTAGCGCCTGATTTAACGTCGCGGCACGACCCATTTCATGACTCATTCGTTATTCAATTTGAGCGCTTCAAGCTCACGATCCACATCATTCCCTAAATAGTGCTTGATCCTTTGACCATTCACAAGGAAAGTACAACTCTTATCCTTGTTTCTTAACTCTACAACACCATGTTGGGTCATCCTCACCACTTCAAAAGGACCACTCCACTTAGATCGAAGCTTTCCGGGGAACAACTTTAACCTTGAATTGAATAGTAGCACTAGTTGACCAGGCTCAAAGGTGCGCGACACAATATGCTTGTCATGCCACCTCTTGGTCTTCTCTTTATACAACTTAGCATTTTCATAGGCGTGGAGTCTAAATTCTTCCAACTCGTGCAGCTGTGTTATTCGCTTCCTACCGGCTAACTCCGCATCCAGATTTAGCTTCTTAATTGCCAAATATGCTTTATGCTCCAATTCAGCTGGTAGGTGACAAGCTTTTCCAAACACCATTCGATAAGGAGAAGTCCCTATCAGTGTCTTGTATGTAGTCCGGTACGCCCACAAGGCATCATCTAGCTTGTCAGTCCAATCTTTTCTTTGGGCATTCAGTCTTTTGGAGGATCTGTTTGACCTCCCTATTCGACACTTCCACTTTAGCCTTGTCAACTTCCAGCCCACTTTTGGAGATTTTGTGCCCCAACACAATGCCTTCTCGAACTAGGAAGTGACACTTCTCCCAGTTTAGCACCAGATTTATTTCTTCACACCTGGCAAGAACTCTGTCAAGATTAGTCAAGCAAAGTTCAAAGGACTCACCAAACACCGAGAAGTCATCCATGAACACTTCAACAAAATCCTCCACCATATCATGGAAAATTTCCATCATACATCTCTGAAATGTGGCTGGGGCATTGCACAAGCCGAATGGCATGCGCTTGAATGCATACGTGTCATACGGGCAAGTGAATGTAGTGTTCTCCTAATCTTCTGGTGCAATGATGATCTGATTATACCCTGAATAACCATCAAGGAAACAATAGTATTCCTGACCTGCCAGCCTATCCAACATTTGATCAATGAAAGGTACCGGATAATGGTCCTTTCTGGTGGCGTTATTCAACTTTATGTAGTCCATACAAATCTGCCACCCAGTCACTGTTCTTGTGGGGATCAACTCATTCTTCTCATTTGTTACCACCGTCATTTCGCCCTTCTTGGGCACACACTGTACTGGACTTACCCATTTGTTGTCTGATATTGGGTACACAATCCCTGCATCCAGCCACTTGATTACCTCTTTTCTCACCACATCCTTCATCAATGGGTGTAGTCTCCGTTGATGCTGTGCACTCAACTTATGCCCTTCCTCCATGTATATTTTATGCATGCATAGCGCGGGACTAATACCATGGATGACAGACATTTGCCACCCCAAAGATGTTTTCCTCTTTTTCAGGATGATTAATACTGCTTCCACCTGTTCATCAGATAATGCTGCAGACAAAATAACCAGTAAAGTTTTATCTTCACCCAAAAATGCATACCTGAGGTGGGCTGGCAATGTTTTTAACTCCATCTTGGGTTCTTCTTCAATGGAAGGCTTGGGTGGAGGACCCAACACCCTATTTAGAGGCTCCCATAGATCTCCAGATGTACCTATAAGTGCCACATCAAGAAATTGCACAATTTCATGTGCCTCATTATCCCCATAAATATCATCCCCCACTTACACTCGCTCTAGAGGGTCCTTAGATGCAATGTAGCGAGCTTCTGCCTAAAGATCTATCACAGTTATGGCAGACAACTCTTCATACACCACTGACAATTTTAAAGCTTTATACACATCGAAAACCTCCACCTTATCATGCGCCCGCATAGTGAGTTTCCCAGCTGCTACATCTATCATCGCCCTCCCAGTAGCCAAGAAAGGTCTTCCTAGAATGAATGGGACCTCAGGGTCTGGCTTAAAGTTCAGCACAACAAAATCTACTAGGAAAATCAATGATCCCACTTGCACTAACACATCCTCTACAATACCTTCAGGCCTACCTACAGATCTATCAGCCAACTATAAGATAATGGTAGTAGGTTTAGGACTACCTAACCCTAGCTTTTTGTACAAAGAAGTCGACATCAAATTTATACTAGCTCCTAGATCAGACAATCCTCGTGCATGAATGCTCTGTCCTATATTGATCTGAACCATAAAGTTACTCGAATCTTTCAATTTAGTGGGCAACTTATTTTGGATTCTGGAGCTGCACTCTTCAGTAAGTGCAATAGTCTCATACTCCTTTTATGTGCCACAATCTGCTTCACGTATTTCGCATACCTAGGTATACCCTGCAAAACATCTACCAATGGAAAGTTAATGTGAACTAGTTTCAAAAGAGAGAGGAACTTACCAAAACATTCATCCTCCTTCTGCTTCTTGAACTTTTGAGGGAATGGAGGAGGTGGTTTCACAATTGGTTGCACTCTTTCTTTTTGTGCAACAACTTCGCCCTCCTTGGGTTCACTCTCTTTATTCACAACATCATTGTTTCTTTTCTTAGGAGCTAACTCCTCCAATTGTAAACCACTGCGAGTACCTACTGCATTTACTTGCTTGGAATTTGGGTCAGTGTTACCAGGCAAACCTCCTTGTGGTCGTGAGTTCTGGGCACTAGCCAGCTGCCCGAATTGCTTCTCCAGATTCTGTATAGCAAACTGATTGTTTCTTGCATCAGCAGCTAATTCGGCTTTATCAGCCATAATCTTTTTCATCATCTTCTCCATGCTCATGTTTCCAGATTGTTGTTTAGGTTTCTCCCGTTGGGCCTGTTGTTGGTACCCCTGTGTATTTCCTTGGGGTCTATACTGATTCTGGCCTTGACCCTGATTTTGATTTCCACCGCAAAAAAAGTTTGGGTGGTTGCGCCAACTTGGGTTATAAGAGTTCCCATAATTCTGCTGGCCTCCTCCTCGCTGGGGATTGCCTACAAAATTAACAGAGTCCGGGTTTGCACCACATACCTCTGAGCTATGGTCACCACCACCGTAAATCTCACACCAAGATGGTGGTTGTTGAATTGCATTTACCTGTGCGGGCTGTTGTCCCAATGCTAGATTGCTGAAGTGGGTGTTCATCATATTCTGCATAGCAGCAATTTGTGCAGTCAAGGCAGTCACATCATCTACCTCTAACATACCTGCAGTTTTCTGAATCACAGGTTTCATTCCTCCTCCATTCCATTCAGGGTTGCCCTGAGAGATCCTGTTCAGCAAGGTGAATAGTTCAGCATATGTCTTCTCCAAAGCCTGACCACTTGCAGCTGAATCTAGTAGAATCTTGGTGTTAGGCTCCAATCCTTCAATGAAGGTATGGATCAACACCTCATTAGATTGATGATGACGAGGGAAGCTCATCAACATGGATTTAAACATGTCCCAAGCTAGGTACAAGTTTTCTCCCACTTTCTGCCTAAAGCTCAAAATGTCACTCCTCAACTTAGCTGTTTTTCCATATGAAAAAATTCGGATGAGGAACTTCTGTGCTAGATCATTCCAAGTGGTAATTGAGTTTGCGGGCTCTGAGTTTAACAATCTTTTTGCTTCCCCAAGCAGAGAAAAAGGGAATAAAGTGAGCCTCACATAATCCACATTCACACCAGCTGGAGTGTACGTATCAGTGATCTCGAGGAAATTCTGAATGTGAACTGTTGGATCATCGTGCGGCAGACTAGTGAACTTCCCATTAGTGTGCAGTAGTTTCACCATACTCCGCTTCAATTCAAACCTCCCACCAGCTTCAGGTTTCTGAATACAAGATGTCACATTGGTGGGACGTGGGATTGCCACGTCTCTTACTCTTAACTCAACCATTATTTCAGGTTCTTCTTCCTCAACTCTTGATGCTGGATATTTTGGTTCACTAGCAACAAGAGGGACCGGATAAGTAAGTCATCTTTGCCTTCTTCGGTAGTGAACAAACCTTTTCGGTTCAGCTAGAGGCGATTCCAATCCTTGATCGTCGTCCAGTTCGAAACTTCAGATTAACCCGCACCAATGAATTTCTAAGATCAAGTTGTCAACACTTGCTTTTTAACTTCATAAATTAGAAAAATTAGATAATTTCTAATTCTAAAGTCCCCGACAGCGGTGCCAAAAACTTATTGCGGCCAAATCGCACATGCCAGTTCACGTGGTCGTTCAAGTATTAAAGTGACCCTTTTTAAGAGCCAGGTATCGTACCCATAGGGACTTGCGTTTAGAATTACTTAACTTCTCTAACTGTCAGCTAAACACAAGTATATTCAAGATTTCAAAAGTGATTTATTTTCTACTTCTAAGATTATAACAAAACGTAGCAAAAGCGATTCAATTTCAAGGGTTTAAAAACAGTGATTGAGTAAAGTCCAGTGCTGCAGCGTTTATTAGGAATCATGCAATCAATATCATTAATATGGGTAATTATCAACTATCGAATCAATGAATCACAGGGTTAAATGTATGATCATGGTCTCCTGACCTCTAATCGCCTATGATAAATAACACCCTAACTACATCATTGAGCGGGGATATGATGGATTAAGTAAGGAGCATTGCCATTTCTTCCTGTATGGTGACCCAAGCAAGGTTTCTAGGTATATACCTATCCTAGATACAAATTAACACTAGTTATTTAGAATTAATCATTCTCCTTGTGTCCCACATTCTATCCTCTTATTCCTCTCCCGAGTTCAATTTGGACATTGCATTTATTTCAATGGTGATTAGTCATGAAATACGGTAAAGAAGAACATAAGAAATATTCATATGATAATTGACATTAACCCAATGAAAACTTAATATATTACAATCATCCTGTAGCCATTGCCCTAGAACTAGGGTGTTTAGCTACTCATAATCTAAGAATCGATCAAATAATGTTCAAATAACATACAAAGATCGAAAGGAAAAGAGTCTAGAAAAGAACCCTAAAAATGGTGAAAACGTTCTTCCAAGTTGTCGTTCTTCAAAACCTAGAAAAAAGAAAATAATTAATAAAATTAAATAATGACCTATTTATACTAAAGGTAGAACGGCCAAAATTGGGCACAAGGGGCGCGACGTGGAAGCAATTTCTGATTTTGTTATGAGATAATTTTCTCTTCTTCGCAACGCGGGAGCTACATGGACCACCCTACTTAAATTTTGATTTTGTGAATTAATTCAGGACACCCTCTCCGCGATGCGGAGACAGCACGGAGCACTCTGCCTCAATCTTGGATTCACAAATTAAATTATTATTCCTCTCCGCGACGCGGAGAGGATACATATATGCCTTAAGTGACATTCTTTCAGCATCTTCCTTGCCCTCTTTTGCCTTTGATCTTTTGTGTTCCTCCATTGTCCATTTTCAAGCTCGTTTCTCCAATTAAGCTTACCTACAGAACTAATCATGTTGGTTAGCTCATAGATAACCAAAAGACTCAATAAAACTATACACATATTGAATTCAAAATAAGCTTAAATGCGGGCATAATTAGCTTTCTAGGCATATAAATATGACTAAGATCAACCACTCAAGGAACCTACATGAAGCAATTACATTGTGAAGAAGTAACCCATGTTCACTCATGGAATAATAAACACATTCTTGGTCCTCTCATGGAACTAAAACTCAATTTGTTAGTGTACCAGTGTGGTATCCAAGTCATCTATATTCAATATACCGGTATGGTACCCTATCTAACCATATTTGGATATCCTTATACCAGTCATGGTACCCGACCCATTATTTAGTGTTTATCATGCATAGTATCTGAGCCAACCGTGGGGATATCCTATACTAGGCCTAGTACCTGAGCCAACCATCAAACACAGCCAATCATGCACAATCATAAACATCATGAACAATAACACTTGAAACCATAAGTCACATAACCAATACATTACATGTGATTATCAACATGTTGTCATTATGTATGTTGACAATAGTTTCCCCATTATGCATACACATGTGATACATCAGACAATAAGCATGCATACCTATACCTATAGGACAACACAACTATCATACCAAGGAAACTTAAGGCTAAACAAGAACTAGAGAACCACCCTTATTCATTATCTCATCTCCAACCTTAACAACAACTATAACCATCCAGATAACATGCCCAAAAGCATATGCATGCAATCTCTAAACATCTACAAGATAAAATGCAGTAAAATGGGTTTATCTACTTAGTTGAAGGAAACCTAGTCTACGCAGGCTGTCACGACCCAAAGTATATCCTAGGCAAAACATGGTGTATAGAATCCCAAACGTTCCTACACAAGACACTTAGTATACATCATACAAGATAATAGAAATAAAGATTTCAAAAATAATCTTATTTCATAAAAGGGTTTGACAAAGCGGGAGTCTAACATAAGTTTCAACAAGCCATCTACTAATCAAAACAAGTGGTTGGAACGTAACCCATACACCACGTATAAATGTCCAAAAATTGAAATGAAAGAACGTTATAAAAGTGTCCCGACCCTTGAATCATTAGGACTTATCAATCTTCAATGTCAAATGGATCAACTAACCACGAGTGTGAGAGGTATGAGCGTTGGACAGTACATTAGTGAAACAATGTAGGCATAAGTATGCATTATAACATGGAATGTACTAAGTACAATAGCAATGCATAAGAGTTATGAAATCATACTAAATAGGACTTAACATGACATATAATGACCAAGGTAAATCATAAGATAAAAGGTTGGAAAAAAATAAGTCATAATCATCGTCAATGTAAGCTTAACATCTTTAAAACACTTGTGAGATACTTTAAAAGTAACCTTAGTTCATTATTGTGGGATGTTTATAATATAACCGACATAGACCATGTGAACTATATTATGGAATCTAGTGTCTATCCAACACCGAAAATGGATGTCCTTACTTGCCAAGGTAAGAATCATGAGTCTGAGCTAAAGTGGATCCACTAGCTAATGTCTGTCTAAGACAACATCATATGGTGGCACATAATTATGGAACAAGGAGATTTCTACTAGAGACCCGACCTTTTTCTAACAAGAGATGACCTCCATCTCAAGGTTCTCTCGGTGCTAAGTACAAATCCCACGGAATAGTCACTTATAATATTCATTTCATCATCCATGGAAGGGAACAATTAAGCAACCAATCCAAGATAAATTTCATTTAGAATAGCTCCTAAATCTTGATTCAACTTAGGTGAGAAAACCTTTCAACCTAATGAATCCTTATGTGAGTAAACCTTTCACAATCATGTTCTTAGTTATATGTGAGAAAACCTTTCACAATAACAACATAGATACTTTACTCTCAGAGCATCCTTAAGTCATGTACATCAACTTCATAAAAGCATGCATATCTTTATAAATTCATAATTTCATAGTTTATAAGTTTCATCATGTGTTCATACTCTAAAATCATGGATCATGCATGGTTTCATCTGAATCAAACTCAAAATCGTGTAAATACTTTCAATTCATGCATTAGAAGATATAAAATAAGTAATTAAATCATAATTGAAAAGAACTCATGAAGATGGAAAAACCCTAACTTTTGTGTTGAGAATCTTACTTGTAAAACTTAAGAATTTAAGAATCCTATGGAGGAAATCACTCCATAGGTGAAGACTAACATACCTTAGTGATCAATTCCAACAATCTATGGTGAATTGGATTTCTTGAAACCAAACCCTAGTTTTTTCTTCCTTTGCCTTACAGAGGATTTTGGGGTGATCTTGCAGGGAAATTTAGGAACTAGATGAATGATTTAGAATGGGTAGTTTTAGGACTTAAATCAATTATATAGGTCTTGAAATATGGGTTAAAATGACGTAGCTTAGATACCAAACACATAGGGAAAATATCAAAATGACCTTAACTTAAAAACTGACGTGTTAACCAATATGGAAGGCTAGACGGTCCGTATAAGGCATCACCAGCCTTATAGGGAACCTGCCAGATGACCCCCAAGTCCTAGCAGCCTTTAACGGATGGGATGGCTCCCCTATATAGGTTGTACAACTTTATATAGTCTTTTTAGGGAGCCTTCCAGGTGACCTTAAGTCCTTGCAGCCCTGAATAGCCAGTGGTGCCCTAACTGGACTGTTTAGGGTCTCGTTAAAGGTGCCTGGCCTATTTTAGGCCTGTGGAGTTGCTCGTTAGCTCACTTTAACCTTCAAAATCTCAAGGTGTTACAATATCCTCCCCTTGGGAACATTCATCATCAAATGGAACTCACACTAGCACGAAAAGAGTAGGAGAGAAACAAACAACTCAACATGAATGCAACTTCGTCTAAATGCACATAACTAAGGAGGAACATCGACTACAAGCTAAAACATATTCAAAACATCATTTCATAAGGCATACATGAAATCGTACTCAAATGCACATAATCATGAAGTAATCAATCAAGCTAAATCATAGTCTCAAAAATTAGATTTTTTTCCATAAGTATGCATGCATGAGGAAACATGAAAATGACTAAGACACATGAAACCAAAAGGATGAACCATGAGGAGCTAAGTACCTCAAGCTAGAGTAGGAATGAAAGGAAATATATTAGGATATCGAGTATTAAGGCCGTTTTGGAAAGACTTCCAAAATTGATAAGTAAATTTGGTACAACAATCAGAGATAATGGATAGGGGAACTCCATGAAACTTAACCATCTCCTTTAGATACAACTAATCATAATCCTCCACCGAATAAGAAACCTTGACGAGAATGAAATGAGTCGATTTCATCATACGATCCACTATAACCCAAATCAAGTCATGTTGTCGTCGTGTGCGGGGTAAACCTAGAATAAAGTCAATATTGACATCTTCCCACTTCCAAGTAGGAATGCTAATATCTTGGGACAAACCTCATGGCTTTTCATGCTCAACTTTAACTTGTTGACAATTAGGACATTTAGCCACAAATTTCACACTATTCTTATTCATCCCATTCCACTAATAGACCTCCCGCAAGTCATGGAACATATTGGTGACTCCTGGGTGAATGGAATATTGAGAGCTATGGGCTTCTGGTAAGATTTTCTTTCTCAAGTCATTAACATTGGGAACACACAAACGACATTGATATCGAAGAACACCATGTCCCACTTGAGAGAAAGCCTCAATGAACTTTTTAAGCACCGCTTCCTTCAACTCAACCAAAATTGGATCAAGGCCTTGCTTGTCTTTCACATCTAACACGTAAGACGATTTTGAACCATGATGAACAAGAACACCACCCTTACTTTAATCAACAAATCGAACACCTAGTTTTGCTAGTCTATGAACATCACAAACCAATTCTTTCTTACCTTCCTCAACATCTGCAACACTATTCATGGACAACCGACTTAAGGCATCGGCAACCACATTGGCTTTGCCTAGGCTATAAAGAACACTCGTATCATAGTCCTTCAAGATTTTTAGCCATCTATTTTGGTGTAGATTTATATCTTTTTTCTTGAACACTGGCCGATAAAGACATCAACATGAACACCATACAAGTTATGCCTCTGAATCTTTAAGGCAAAACCAACCGCCGCTAGTTCCAAATCATATGTAGGATAGTTCTTTTCAAGAATCTTAAGTTTCCTTATGGCATAAGCAATCACTTTCCCATTTTGCATGAGAACACACGCTAATACAATCCTTGAAGCATTACAATAAACAACAAACCCATTTGATCCTTCTTCAAAACTCTTCTCATGCGCTTCCGACCATAAGAACTTAACTTTCTTTTTAAACGTCAGTGTTGTTTAAGCGCTAAAGTAGGTTGTGCGGCCAAGTTGGGGAAGGGGGGGGGGCGCGTTATGTGTTTTCTCTTATTATAACATTAAAGTTTTGTGATGTTCAAATTATCACAAAAATTAAATGCCAATTTAAACTTTTATGATTTTTAAATTATTTTTTAAGTTAAAAGATAGGTCTTATAGGGCCTTTTATTAATAATAAAATTCCTTAAAAAAAGGGCAAAGGCCAAAATAAAAAAGGCAATGTCTAAAATCACGAAAAATAAACACCTAAAATCTAGAACAAAAAAGGAAAGAAGAGTAGTTATTTCTTCATCATCTCCAAACATTGATATTCATGGTACCATTATGGCACCTTAGGGACGATGAGGTCTTAAGCCATCACTACATTCACTCAAGAATCTGGAGAAAT
The DNA here is from genome assembly GCA_029582685.1 of Solanum piurae. Classification (NCBI taxonomy): domain Eukaryota; kingdom Viridiplantae; phylum Streptophyta; class Magnoliopsida; order Solanales; family Solanaceae; genus Solanum; species Solanum piurae. The sequence goes on from JAJOOO010012950.1 coordinate 20,980, forward strand.
GATCGAGTTATGGACGTTTTCACAATGGGCATTTACAATGTCTCATAAGTGCTATGAAATTGAAATCATTACAATAAAAGACTTTTTGAACTCCATTCTCATGCTACCATGACACATCCTTCCCTCCATGTTTGATAAAATTTCTTCTCTTCAATATTTGCCACAAAATAAATAGAGGTACAACTTTAAACAGAGGCTTTAACTTTAGTGCACAATCAACTTTCCACCATTTGTAAACATCATTATTCACGTGCATGAAAGGAATAGTCATCCCTTGTCATAATACGAAATCTCATGTCATGATGATACCTACTAACATTCCACCAATAGGTAAGTCAACCTGTAGCCCAAAATCAGAAGTAATAGGCTATCACGTGGAATAGAAAGATATGGCAAACAAGGAATATATATTAAAATATAAGAACAAGGTAGAATTGGAATGAAGGGAAGAGAGGGAATCAAATATACATAAAATATCCCCAAGACTTGGTATCACTTGGTATTCGAGCTACTAATCAAAATAGGAGTACAAGGTAAATATAAATATACATAACCATCTCTGAATATAAAATAAAGACTAGTTTAGCCAAAAAACAAGGAAAAGGACAACTTTGCCCCCAGGAGCTCACCCTAAGTTTTCGATCAACATCTACTCCGCACGAAGCACATATCGATGATGAGAATTCATACTATGATCTACAGGATGCAAACGTGTAGTATGAGTACCAACAAGTGTTACTCAATAGGTATATGCCGACCGAGCTCCAGAGATAAAGCAAGCAAAAATAACAAGTAAATAAAAAGCATATACTACAAGCAACTAAGAAGAGATAACCCATTGTAAAAGTAAATATAGACAAAAGAATAGAATAGAAGAAGCAAGTAACTGAGGTGCTAGCCTAATAATTTAGCCACAACAATATTCTACTACACAAATCATCTAACCTAGGATATACTAATCTTAACCACCACCACACATCATAACAACCAAAAAGGGACAATCCAATCCAATCAAATCTGGAAGTATCTATGTGGAGGAAATCAAGGGGGACAAATCTAAGCCAATCATACAACAAACTATCAAACTAACATGAAATACATAATTATAATCAAACAATACCCTAACTGAACCCCCATAAGGACAAAAGGTACACAAAAAGAAACATAACATAACCCGCCCCCATAAGGTCGACAGGTGCAAGCAACAACAAATAATACTAGTGATAGGTGATGCATATGCATGGAAGTATTGCAAAGAAGACCAGTAAAGACATCAATACCAAGAGCCACATGACAAGTATATACACCTACCTTATGTCTATAACCCTCTAGGTAGGACCCATGTGGACACACATCCTCTTGTTTAGTATGACTCATAGGGGACTTGGTAAGTTTGTATATACTCCTCGGTGCCGACATAGGACTTTCACATTTATACGTCATTGTACCAGATCTCCTCCGTCATGGTACGAAAGATACATAAGAAACAACATCAATATAGAAAAGGCAGTGAATCTCCTCGACTGATAAAAAATGGTAAGAAAGGGTTGGCAACCTCCTCGACTGATCAAATAAGTTGTTAGAAATGATCGACAACCTCCTCAACCGATCAAGTTAATAGTGAGCGCATCCCTAATGCCTGTTATCTAAAAAGATCCATCTATCAAAGTAGTAAATGTGGTATGACTCTCGTAAAAAAAATTAGGAATAAAAGGTGCAACATCATATTTTCTCCAAAATGGTAGTGAAAGATTAATGAATATACTGGGTCGTACCACAAAACTTTTTAAAGTGAATACCCATGCAATACAGGCCATCACCAACATCCAACAAATAATAATTACACTACCTAAAGCACATAACTAGCATCACTGTTCTCTAGAGCATAGAAAACTAACCTGGAATCCAGCAGGTCCTCGACCAAGGCCTTGGGACCAATCATATCCCAATATACGTTATAATAATACCATAATATGATCACCATAACTCAAAAGGAAGGATTTTATGAAGAAATATGCCAATCGAAAGGGAAACTCAAGGATCTCAGCCTTAACTCAAAAGCACTACTCAAGTAAATACTTAGCACAACTAATGCCAACCTACAACTATAAAAAGCAACTAAGAGCACATATACTAATATGAGATAGGGATCAAAATCAAGTCTAACATGTCTAATTGGGGTGAATTCCACCAAGATCAAAGTAAACCCCTGGTCCACACATTGGCGGAGGGAACACCACAATAGATATGTATACACGGATCATTAAAACTCACTCTAAGGTTGTTATGTCACTAACTATTTTAAAACCTCAATCATCTACTCCAATGAGGATAACATGTAACGACCCAATTTGTCATTACTAAAGAGCACCTCATGCGGAGTCCCAAAGTTAAGCAAGCTCAGTGCAAGAATTTTTACAATTTGAACACACAACAATGGCCTAAATTAAATTCTGGCCAACTTGAAGTTAGCCCGCCAAAGAAATCTACAAGCTATATAGTGGGCTGACAAAAAATCTACAATCTAATTAATGAGTTATCTTTTTTTAGTCCCACTTTAGTTATGAGAAAATAGATGAGGGCTGCTAAAAAAACTCTCTTAAGGCACCTGAGGTAAGAGAGCAATGAGGGAAAAAAAATACGGCGTAATGAAGACGAACACCAAATAAATCACCTATGTATGCATAATGGGGAAACCATAGCAAAGCATATGTAATGACTACATGTTGATAATCTCATACAATGAAATAGTTATGTGACTTGTGGTTTCAAGTGATATTATTCATGATGTTTGTGATTCTGCATGATTGTATGTGTCTAATGGTTTGCTCGGGTACTATGCTTGGTACAGGATATTCCCACAGTAGGCTCAGATACCATAACTGGTGTAACGACCTGATTCCATCATTAGGGAAAAGCCAATGGGGAAAGAATTGGGGCCAGAAAACTTTTGAGTAGTAACTTGGAAATTCCTAGCCTAGTCCAGATTTTGACAAAATCTGACTCAGTGAGGTCTAGGGAAATCTATTAATGAATGAGATATCTAATAATAAATTTGATGACATGAGTGGATAGCCAAGACGTTAAGAAACCCGTATGACTTTACGGAATTGAATTCGGGCGAGTAGAACTCCTGAAACTGATCTTAGCGTGAAAGGGTAGTTCATGAGTGTCATGGGATGAAGGTGTGTTGTGAAATAGGGGTTTACAACTCTTAAATTAGCTCATTATTTCCATTCAAGCCGCCAAGGTGGGATTATTCTCGCCAGGGCGAGACCGTTGTAGCGGGATGAGGTCCATTGTGGTGGGACAATCGCAATTTAAGTCAGAAATAAACCCCAAAAATATTATTTTCTACAAGTTTTGTTCTTGAGATCTATGAGGCGACCCCAGGTGGTTTCTTGACATTTTTCCACAACTTTTGGTGCTTAAGTTAAGGTTTTTCCTCCCCTAATCCATATTTCGATCCGTAGAATGTAATTTCTTCGGTAATTATTGTTGGGGGAAGGTTTTGATCTAGGAAGTATGGTGGAAAAATCCCTAATTGGGATATTGGGATCATGGGTTTGGTCTTGGGTTATTGGGTTTGTTATAATTCGGATAATTAGACCTTTGATTGTTGATCCTTGCGTATATTAATTGTTTATAGACCTAGAACAAGCAGAAAGAATCTTGAAAGGGAAGATTCTAGTGACTTAAGGGATTCAAGCTTGGATTCGAAGTAGGTGATGGTTGTGATTTCATGTTTGCGTGATGTATATTGGCAATTGCTTCATTGTAATGCATGTATGTATGTGAATGAAGTCTTGTTGATCACACATAATGGAATTGAGTATGAACAAATGATTGTATGCCATGAATCAACACTTGATTGTATGATTATGAGAATGTACATTGTGAATGTGATTGTGGCTTGTTGAATGGATCAGGTGTCACGTTCCGACACACTAACTAAGATCGGATGTCATGTACCGACCTATATATTGGATCGAGTGTCACGTTCCAACACACTAACTTGGATCGGGTGCCATGTTCCGGTGCATATACGGGATTAGGTGTCACATCTGGTACACTAACTTGGATCGGGTACCACGTACTGGTACACTAATAGTTTGGGTATGGGTTCCATAAAAGGACTATTGGATTGGGTTCCATAAGAGAACCATTGATTTGTTATATCTACTTGTTATTAAGAATGTGGAATTGTGCATTTCTCCTGAAATGATAATCGATGTGTATATATATATATATATATTCCGTGCATGTATGTGTTTACGTTTTTTTAATTTTGATACATGTTGTGCTTACTGGGATAGTCGCGTGATCCTACCAGTACACTGTGGTTGTGTACTGATACTTCATTTGCTCTTTCTTTATTGAGTACATGGCATCTTCAGGCGGCTACTGACAGACCTCATTTAGGAGATCAGTGATTAAAATCGGATTCAAGGATGAGCCAGTTCTTTCAGTATACCATGGATTCCTTCTTATTGTTTAGTCCATTCTGTTCGAACTTAGACATTGTTTAGATATTTCTTATGTTAATTGGGGTTGTACCATTTTTTCTTAGACTTGTTGCACTTTAGATGTTTTGGTACAATGAATTTCAGGTTCTAGGGGTTATTTCTGCTTTAGTATGTTGGTTTCGTAGTTGAATCTTTAGAGTTTATGGGAACTCTATATTCCTTTAGACATTTAAACCTGCTTTCTTATTTTAAAATGCATAGTTTTGGGCTAAGTTGTTTATTCAGGTTGTAGTAATGGTTCTCCCATCGGAGGGTTAGTGTGGGTGTCAATCACGATGGTCTGGGTCGTGACAAAGTTTGTATCAGAGCCCTAGGTTCGTTGATCTCATTGTACCAAAATGAGTCTAGTAGAGTCTTTCGAAACGGTATGAAGACGTATGTACTTTTCTTCGAGAGGCTATAGGACTTTAGGAAAAACTCACTTCTTTCAACTCCTTTGTGCTATGACTTGAATCCAATTGGTATTTTGGTGATACAAATTGGTATCTTTCCTCCTTTACTCTATGGTTCGAACTAGAGAAACAAAAGTGGTAACACCATCACTAGCAAGAGAGGATATGTATAGACTATCGATAGTTGAATATTTGGAACAAGTCTCGGATAGATGATCTTTTGACAAGTTTCAGGGTGCATCAATTTTCTCTAAGATTGATATAAGGTCTGACTATCATTAGTTAAAGATTAGGCTTGAGGATATACCAAAAATGACATTTAGGACACGCTATGGGCGCTATGAGTTTCTAGTTATGTCGTTTGGGTTGACAAATGCGCCTGCAGGTTTTGTGAGTTTGATGAATGGTGTGTTCAAACCATTTCTTGATTCGTTTGTTATAGTATTTATTGATGATATTTTGGGTTATTCGAAAAGTGAGAAAGAGCATGCCGACCATCCTCGTATTATTCTGGGTGTTCTTGGGAAACAAAAGTTGTATGCAAAATTTACTAAGTGTGAATTTTGGTTGACTTCGGTTGCTTTTTTTGGGGTATGTAGTTTCAAGGGAAGGGGTAGTGGTAGATCCCCAAAAGATTGAAGTAGTCAGGAATTGGGTCCGACCTAGTTTTGTGACTAAAATTAAGAATTTCGTTGTGCTCTTTAGCTACTATCATCGCTTGTGAAGGTATTAAGGTCAGATTTGCAGATTCAAGCTTATAGGTGACAACATTCAAGAAGTTTTGGTTAGGGACAACTAGATAATGAACACCATTACTTTGGAAAATGCATTTAGTATTGTTGTCATAACATGTATGGGTTGTTTAGAAAATGATGAAATTAAGTTATGCCAATTGAAGTTAGAATCTATACTATGATTTCCTGGATTGATTGTATATCAAAGATAGTCATGATACGACTACTACGATAGCAACAATGCCTACTTGGTTAAGTTATTAAGTGTGCTACAATTGTGGAGAATCTAGGCATATAAAGAGGAAATCAGCAAGGCCGTGGAGGCCGGGGAAATTGTAATGCAGGTAGAGGAGCAGTGCAGCCAGGCAAGGAGGTTGCCCATCGAGATGATAGGGCTCAGTTTTATACCTTTTCGGGAAAGACTGAGGTTGAGGCGTCAGATGCAGTGATCACATGTACTATTCTTATCTGTGACTGGATGACTACTTTTTGTTTGAATTTGGGTTCTACTTAGTCATCTGTGTCGGTTCAGTTTGTCTTGGGATTTGATACGGTTTGTAATGTACTTGATGCCCCAACCATGTTTCCACCCCAGTTGGAGAGTCTGTCATAGTCACCCATGTGTATCGTGTTTGTCCTGTGTGTTTATAGATTTTCAAACTTTGGTTGATTTGGTTATGTTGGATATGATTGACTTGATATAATCTTAGGCATGACTTGGTTGTACACCTATTATACCGGGCTTAATTTTTATACTAAGTCGGTAACTCTAGAGATCTCAGGTAGGAAAAGGTTAGAGTGGAAAGAGGTGTACAAGGCTAAGCCAGCTAAGATCATATCTTTCGTTCGGGCTTAGAAACTAGTGGGGCAGGGTTGTTTGACTTATTTAGCTCATATTTGGGATGTTGAGGTTGAGTTTCCTTCTATCGAGTCTATTCTTGTGGTGTCAGAATTTAGAGAAGTGGTTCCTACTGATTTACCTGGTATGCCTCCGGATAGAGATATAGATTTCTGCATTGATTTGGAAACTGGTACTTGCCCCCATCTTCATTCCTCCTTATTGAATGGCTCTGGCAGAATTTAGAGAGCTTAAAGCTCAAATATAAGAGCTTCTTGATAAAGGTTTCATTCGTCCTAGTGCTTCCCTGTGGGGTGCTTTTGTCTTATTTGTTAAGAAGAAGGAGGGTAGTACGAGGACCAGTGATTTTATCTTAAGCCATAAAGGAATGGATTGATACTGGAATGACAAGCTTATGGATAAAGAAAGTCCCAATAAGTATACTTGGGGGAAGGCCATTGAAGATTTTAGTAAGAAAGTGCGTATGAAATTGGGTTAGTCATTTGAATTTGATGGGTATACCTGAGTTAAGGTGTCATGTCGATAAAAAGGTTGACTTTGTAGTGATAGTTAAGTCTAACCGAGTGTAATGGTAGTAAGAGTCCATGATGTATTGTGATGGGATGCAACTATATAATAAGATTGTTGGTTAAGCAAATTTTGTATAAGTAATTACGACTTGTGACTATCTAAGGTTGTGGTTTTCTAATATTTGGTGAGTAACGTGGTTGTATGGAAATTTATAAGAGATGGTGGGATACCACTCGAATAGAATTTTAAAGAGCTAGAGTTATAATGAAGGAAAATATAGTGGGATGTAGTACAACCTTAATAGAGAGGCGAGAGCAAGAATATTTTATTTGATTGCAAAGGCTAAAGAGGTATCTTCAGAGGGGTAGATAATGGTGTTCAGAGATGCGTGATATCATTCATTTTGTTGTTGCTATGGTAATAGTGTCATGGGTCCATCAGATTGGTTAAAAACTATTGAAAAAGACTTGAGAAATGAGTGTACAGACATTAGCTTGTGTGTGATGATAAGTGCTCTATTTTGTTTGTAAGTTTAGTAATGAGTATAATTGAATTTTTAGTAAAGGATATTGTAAGATCGATGGAGATGCGATTAATGATAAGCGAATATCCATGAATTCCTAAAAATCTTCATGGTACAAGCTAATGTTGATAGATAAAGGGATTGTGTTATACGGTTGAATTTACAATTCATATTTTTCATTGAAAGTTTACATTCACGGTGATATATTTTGTCAAGGTATGAATTGGCAATGTGAGAAACGATCAATTGTATTCGGTATTGATCATTTGAAATGACTTACACCTAGGTTGAGTCGAATAATTTATTAATGTTGATTGTTAAGTAGCTAAGAAAGGTTTTCATTTAAAAGTGTTGGTTTATAGTAAGGTAAATGGCAGGAGTGTTCATGATGGTTGTTAGTATCGAGAGTGTGGACTTCAATGGAATGATGTGAAAAGTATGTGGAGTCAACTCAATGGAAAGGACTGGTATTGACTCTTCAGAGGAAAACCTTTAGTGTTATTTCGTAAAAAATTTACGTGACCATCTATTTCATTTTGTACACGATGTTGAGTATGTTTCACTAGCTATGATCATGTGTGTTTTCACTTTTGTGGGTGGATCCTTAGTAGTGTATCAGGGGTACCAATCCTGCGATGTTCTCTTGGTTGAGTGGGATATTTGGGAGGATTTGGTTATTTCAGATGACATATTTGGCATTGTTTTGGAGTTGTTAAAGTATTTCAGTGGTTCTACATATACCACCTTACTTATGAGAATTCATAGAAAAGTTACCATGTGTAATTATGGTTGTTCGACAATCTTAATATTCATCTTGTAGTCGATGTCATGTAACGATTATGTGTGGTTGAATGTGGGTATCATTGGGTCCAATTCTACTATTCTTAAGGGTAATCTACAATCCCAATTGCTAAACCTAGCATTTCTATAGTGTTGTTAGAGGGTTTGTATGCTTGGACATACCCCTCAATGAGTATCAGATATCTAAAGACCAAATTTTTGTAACTTAAGATCGGGGAAACATATGTTGGGAAATGGAGATGTTGATAAGAAATATGATTATTGGGTATTATGAGTGTGCATGTTGGTTGGTTTAGGTTCACTTCTAATTGTAGTGAGTATTGATTTATAATTTTATCATGCTTATGTGAGAAAGGACTCATCCTAATGATTGTGTCAAGGTCCTTGATAACATGTTGAGAGCGTGTGTGATCAACTTTGGTGGTTATTGGGAATAGCTTTGTTGTTAGTTAAGTTTACATACAACAATATTGATCACTCGAGTATTGTGATGACTTCATTGATGCAGTGTATGGGAAGATGTGTAGGTATTCAATTGGGTGGTTTGGGGACGAAGGTTACATCATAAAGTGAGACTCTGTTTTGATAAACAAAGACCTTCAGTATGAAGAAGAACCGGTTGCAATTCTTGATCGCGATGTCCGAAAGTGGAGGACCAAGGAGATAAAGTCTGTGAAAGTTCAATGGAAGAATTGTTCGGTTGAGGAAACTACTTGGGAAATCGAGAAGGACATGTGAGGCAAGTATCCCCATCTATTCGACGATTTCAGATACTACTCTACTCTTACTGTAGCCAGTATTTCCTAGTTGATCACTCGGGGATGAGTGATGGGTAAATTGGTATATATTGTAATGACCTAATTCCTTCGTTAGGGAAGAGCCAATTGGGAAAGAATTGGGGCAAGAATACTTTTGAGTAGTAACTTAGGAATTCCTAGCCTAGTCCAAATTTGGATGAAATATGAGTCAGTGAGGTCTAGAGAAATCTGGTAACGAATGAGAGATATAATAATGAATTTGATGACATGAGCGGATAACCAAGACGTTAAGGAACCCGTACGACTTTACGGAATTGAATTCGGGTGAGTAGAACTCCTCAAACTAATCTTAGAATGAAAGGGTAGTTCCTGAGTATCATGGGATGAAGGTGTGTTGTGAAATGGGGGTTTGAAACTCTTAAATTAGCTCATTGTTTCTGCGCAAGCCGCCAAGGTGGGATAATTCCCACTAGGGCAGGACCGATGTAGCGGTATGAGGTCCGCTGTAGTGGGACAGTCGCAATTTAAGTCGGAAATAAACCCCAAAAATGTTACTTTTTGCAAGTTTCATTCTTGAGTGCTAGGAAGCGACCCCAAGTGGTTTCTTGATAGTTTTCCACAACTTTTGGTGCTAAAGGTAAGGTTTTTACTCCCCTAATCCGTATTTCAATCCGTAGAACGTAGTTTCTTGGATAATTATTGTTAGGGGAAGGTTTTGATCTGGGAATTATGGTTGAAAAAGCCCTAATTTGGATATTGGGATAATGAATTTGGTCTTGGGTTATTGGGTTTGTTATAATACGGCTAATTAGAACTTTGATTGTTGATCCTTGAGTATATTAATTGTTTGTAGACCTAGACCAAGCGGAAAGAATCCGGAAAGGGAAGATTCAAGTTCCTTAAGGGATTCAAGCTTGCATTTGAAGTAGGTGATGCTTGTGATTTCATGTTTGCGTGATGTATGTTGGTAATTAATTCATTGTAATACATGTATGTATGTGAATGAAGTCTTGTTGATCACACCTAATGAAATTTAGTATGAACGAATGATTGTATGCCATGAATCAACACTTGATTGTATGATTATGAGAATGTACATTGTGATTTTGATTGTGGCTTGTTGAATGGATCGGGTGTCACGTTTTGATACACTACCTGGGATCGGATGTCACGTACCGACATACATATTGGATCAGGTGTCACGTTCCGACACACTAACTTGGATAAGGTGCCATGTTCCGGCGCATATATGGGATCAGGTGTCACATCCGACACACTAACTTGGATCGGGTTCCACGTACCAGTACACTAACAATTTGGGTATGTGTTCCATGAGAGGACCATTGGATTGGGTTCCATGAGAGAACCATTGATTTATTATATCTACTTGTTATTAAGAATGTGGAATTGTGCATTTCTCTTGAAATGATAATCGATGTGTATATATATATATATATATTATGTGCATGTATGTGTTTACCTTGTTGTAATTTTGATATATGTTGTGTTTACTGGGATAGTTGCGTGATCCTACTAGTACACCGTGGTTGTGTATTGATACTGTACTTGCTCTTTCTTTGTTGAGTATAGGGAATCTTCAGGTGGCTACTGACAGACCTCGTTTAAGAGATTAATGATCAAGAACGGATTCAAGGGTGAGCCTATTCCTTCAGACTACCATGGAGTCCTTCCTATTATTTAGTCCATTCTGTTCGAACTTGGACATTGTTTAAATATTTCTTATGTTAGTTGGGGTTTTACCCCTTTTTCTTACATTTTTTGCACTTTAGATGTTTTGGTAGAATGACTTTCAGGTTCTAGTGGTTATTTTCACATTATTATGTTCGTTTTCGTTGTTGAACCTTTGGAGTTTGTGGGAATTCCATATTCCTTTATACATTTAAACTTGCTTCCGTATCTTTAAATGCATAGTTTTTGGTTAAGTTGTTTAGTCGGGTTGTAGTAATGGTTCTCACACCGGAGGGTTAGTGTGGGTGCCAATCACGACGGTCTGGGTCGTGATAAAGTTGGTATGAGAGCCCTAGGTTCGTTGATATCATTGTACAAAAACGAGTCTAGTATAGTCTTGAGGAACAGTATGAAGACGTCTGTACTTTTCTTCGAGAGGCTATAGGACTTTAGGAAAAACTCACTTCTTTCTACTCATTCGTGCTATGACTTGAATCCAATTGGTATTTGGGTGATACAAATCGGTATATTTCCTACTTCACTCTATGGTCCGAACTAGATCAACAAAAGTGGTAACACCATCACTAGCAAGAGAGGATGTGTATAGACTATCGACAGTTGAATAGGGTCACCATTCGGAACAACTATCTGATGCTTTGGATAGATGAGCTTTTGACCAGTTGCAGGGTGCATCAATTTTCTCTAAGATTGATCTAAGGTCTGACTATCATCAGTTAAAGATCAGGCATGAGGATATACCAAAAACAACATTTAGGACCCGCTATAAGTTTCTAGTTATGTCTCTTGGGTTGACAAATACTCCTGCAACTTTTGTGAGTTTTATGAATGATTTGTTCAAACAATTTTTTGATTCGTTTGTTATAGTATTTATTGATAACATTTTGGGTTATTCAAATAATGAGGAAGAGCATGCCGACCATCCTCGTATTAGTCTGGGTGTTCTTGGGAAACAAAAGTTGTATGCAAAATTTTCTAAGTGTGAATTTTGGTTGACTTCGGTTGCTTTTTTTTGGGGAATGTAGTTTCAAGGGAAGGAGTAATGGTAGATCCCCAAAAGATTAAAGAAGACAGGAATTGGGTCCGACCTAGTTTTGTGACTGAAATTAAGAATTTCGTGGGGCTCACTAGCTACTATCGTCCCTTGTGAAAGGATTAAGGTCAGGTTTGTAGATTCAAGGTTATATGTGACAACATTCAAGAAGTTTTGGTAAGGGACAATTAGATAATGAACACTATTACTTTGGAAAATGTATTTAGTATTGTTGTCATAACATGTATGGGTTGTTTAGCGAATGATGAAATTAAGTTATGCCAATTGAGGTTATAAGCTATACTATGGGTTCCTTGATTGATTGTATATCAAAGATAGTCATGATACAGCTACTACAATAGCAACAATGCTTACTTGGTTAAGTTACTAGGTGTGTTACAATTGTAGAGAACCTGGGCATATGAGGAGGAAATCAGCAAGGCTGTAGAGGCTGAGGAAATGGTAATGAAGGTAGAGGAGCAGTGCAGCCAGGCAAGGAGGTTGCCCGTCGAGATGACAGGGCTCAGTTTTATGCCTTTCCGGGAAAAACCGAGGTTGAGGCGTCAGATGCAGTGATAACATGTACTATTCTTATATGTGCGGATGGTTACTGTTTGTTTGAATCTGGGTTCTACTTGTTCATATGTGTCAGTTCAGTTTCCCTTGGGATTCAATGCGGTTTGTGATGTACTTGATGCCTCATCCATGTTTCCACCCCAGTTTGAGAGTCTTTTCTAGTCACTAATGTGTATCGTGTTTGTCTAGTGTGTTTATGGATTTTTAGACTTGGGCTTATTTGGTTATGCTAGATTTGAATGACTTGAAATAACCTTAGGCATGACTTGGTTGTACCCCTATTATACCGGGCTTAATTGTAATACTAAGTCGGTAACTCTAGAGATCCCGAGTAAGGAAAGGTTAGAGTTGAAAAGGGTGTACAAGGCTAAGCCAGCTAAGATTATTTCTTTCGTGCGGGCTTGGAAACTAGTGGGGCAGGGTTGTTTGGCTTATTTAGCTCATATTTGGGATGTTGAGGTTGAGTCTCCCTCTATTGAGTCTATCCCTGTGGTGTCAGAATTTAGAGAAGTGTTTTCTACTAATTTACCTGGTATGCCTCCGGATAGAGATATAGATTTCTACATTGATTCGTAAACTGACACTCGCCCCATCTCCATTCCTCTTTATCGCATGGCTCTGGCAGAATTGAGAGAGCTTAAAGCTCAAATCCAAGAACTTCTTGATAAAGGTTTCATCCCGTCCTAGTATTTCCCTATAGGGTGCTCCTATCTTGTTTGTTAAGAAGAAGGAGGGTAGTACGAGGACTAGTGATTTTATCTTAAGCCAAAAAGGAGTGGATTAATACCGGAATTGCAAGCTTATGGATAACGAAAGTCCCAATGAGTATACTTGGGGAAAGGCCATTAAAGATTTTAGTAAGAAAGTGCGTATAAAATTGGGTTAGTCATTCGAATTTGATGGGCATACCTGAGTTGAGGTGTCATGTCGATAAAAAGGTTGACTTCGTAGTGATAGTCAGGGCTAACCGAGCGTAATGGTAGTAAGAGTTCGTGATAGATTGTGATGGGATGCAATAATATAATAAGATTATTAGTTAAGCGAATTTTGTATAAGTAATTACGACTTGTGAGTATCTAAGGTTGTGATTTTCTAATATTTGGTGAGTAACGTGGTTGTATGGTTTAAGAGATGGTGGAATACCACTCGAATAGAATTTTAAAGATCTAGAGTTATAATGAAGGAAAATATATTGGGATGTAGTACAACCTTTAGAGAGAGGCGAGAGCAAGAATATTTTATTGATTGCAAAGGCTAAAGAGGTATCTTCATAGGGGTAGATAATTGGGTTCAAAGACGCGTGATTTCATTCGTTTTGTTGTGGCTATGGTAATAGTGCCATGGGTCCATCAGATTGGTTAAAAACTATTGAAAAAGACTTGAAAAATGAGTGTAAAGACAGTAGCTTGAATGTGATAATAAGTACTTTGTTTTGTTTTTGAGTTTAGTAATGAGTACGATTGAATTTTTAGCGAAGCATATTGTAAGATCGATGGAGATGCGATCAATAATAAGCGAAGATTCATGAATTCCTAAAAAGCTTTAAGGTATAAGCTAATGTTGATATATAAGGGGATTGTGTTATGCGGTTGAATTTTCAATTCATATTTTTCAGTATAAGTTTACATTCATGGTGATATATTTTGTCAAGGTATGAATTGGCAATGTGAGAAACGATCAATTGTATCCGGTATTGAGCATTTGAAAGGACTAACACCTAGGTTAAGTCAAAAAATTTAATACTGTTGATTGTTAAGTACCTAAAAAAGGTTTTCATTTAAAAGTGTTGGTTTATAGTAAGTTAAATGGTCGGAGTGTTCATGATGGTTGTTAGTATCGAGAGTGTGGACTTCAATGGAATGCTGTGAAGAGTATGTGGTGTCAACTCAATGGAAAGGACGGGTATTGACTTTTAAAACGAAAACCTTTAGAGTTATTTCGTAATTTTTTTACGTGACCATCTATTTCATTTTGTACATCGTGGTGAGTATGTTTCGCTAGCTACGATCACGTGTGTTTTCACTTTTGTGGGAAGATCCCTAGTGGTGGATCAGGGGTACCAATCCTACGATGTTCTCTTGGTTGAGTGGGATGTTTGGGAAGATTTGGTTATTTCAAATGACATATTTGGTGTTGTTTTGGAGTTGTTAAAGTATTTCAGTGGTTGTACATGTACCACCTTGGTTATGAGAATTCATTGAAGAGCTACCATGTGTAATTATGGTTGTCCGACAATCTTAATATTCATCTTGTAGTCGATGTCATGTAATGATTATGTGTGGTTGAATGTGGGTATCATTGGGTCCAATTCTACTATTCTTAAGGGTAATCTACAATCCCAATTGCTAAACCTAGCATTTCTATAGTGTTGTTAGAGGGTTTGTATGCTTGGACATACCCCTCAATGAGTATCGGATGTCTAAAGACCAAACTTTTGTAACTTAAGCTCGTGGAAATTTATTTTGGGAGATGGAAAGAACTATGATTGTTGGGTATTATGAGTGTGTGTGTTGGTTGGTTCAGGTTCACTTCTAATTTTAGCGAGTATTGATTTAGAATTTTATCATTCTTATGTGAGAAAGGATTCGTCCTAATGATTGTGTCAAGGTCCTTGATAACATGTTGAGAGCGTGTGTGATCAACTTTGGTGGTTATTGGGAATAACTTTGTTGTTAGTTAAGTTTGCATATAACAATATTTGTCACTCGAGTATTGTGATGACTTTATTAATGTAGTGTATGGGAAGATGTGTAGGTATTCAGTTGGGTGGTTTGGGGATAGAGCTTACATCATAAAGTGAGACTCAATTTTGTTAAACAAAGACCTTCAATATGAAGAAGAACCGGTTGCAATTCTTGATCGCAATGTCCGGAAGCGGAGGACCAAAGAGATAAAGTCCGTGAAAGTTCAATGAAAGCATTGTCTGGTTGAGGAAGCTACTTAGGAAACCGAGAAGGACATGTGCGGCAAGTATCCCCAACTATTGGACGATTCAGATACTACTTTACTCTTACGTTAGCCAGTCTTTCCTAGTTGATCACTCGGGAACGAATGATTGGTAAATTGGTATCTATTGTAACAACATGATTCCGTCATTAGGGAAATGCCATTAGTGAAATAATTGGTGCCAGAAAACTTTTGAGTAGTAACTTGGGAATTTCTAGCCTAGTCCAGATTTGGACAAAATCTGTGTCAGTGAGATCGAGGGAAATCTGGTAATGAATAAGATATCTAATAATGAATTTGATGATATAAGTGGATATCCAAGATGTAAAGGAACCAGTACAACTTTACAGAATTGAATTCGGGCGAGTAGAACTACCGAAATTGATATTAGCGTGGAAGGGTAGTTCCTGAGTGTCATGGGATGAAGGTGTGTTGTGAAATGGGGGTTTGAAACTTTAAATTATCTCACTATTTCCGTGCAAGCAGCTAAGGTGGGATTATTCCCACTAGGGCGGGACTGTTGTAGTGGTATGAGGTTCGCTGTGGCGGGACAGTCGTGATTTAAGTAAAAAATAAACCCTAAAAATGTTATTTTCTACAAGTTTCATTCTTGAGAGCTAGGAGGCGACCTCCAGTGGTTTCTTGACAGTTTTCCACAACATTTGATGCTAAAGGTAAGGTTTTTACTTCCCTATTCCGTATTTCGATCCGTAGAACATAGTTTCTTGGGTAATTATTGTTGGGGGAAGGTTTGGATCTGGGAATTATGGTGGAAAAATCCCTAATTGAGTTATTGGAATCATGGGTTTGGTCTTGGGTTATTGGGTTTATTATAATCCGGATAGTTAGACCTTGGTTGTTGATCCTTGCGTATATTAATTGTTTGTAGACCTAGAACAAGCGGAAAGAATAAGGAAAGGGAAGATTCAAGTGCCTTAGGGGATTCAAGCTTGGATTAGAAGTAGGTGATGGTTGTGATTTCATGTCTGCGTGATGTATGTTGGTAATTGCTTCATTGTAATGCATGTATGTATGTGAATGAAGTCTTGTTGATCACACCTAATGAAATTGAGTATGAACGAATGATTGTATGTCAGAAATCAACACTTGATTGTATGATTATAAGAATGTACATTGTGAATGTGATTGTGTCTTATTGAATGGATTGGGTGTCACGTTCCCACACACTAACTGGGATCGTATGTCATGTACCGACATACATATTGGATCGGGTGTCACATTCCAACACACTAACTTGGATCAAGTGCCACGTTTCGGAGCATATATGGGATTGAGTGTCACGTCTGGCACACTAACTTGGATCGGGTTCCACGTACCGGTACACTAACATTTTGGGTATGGGTTCCATGAGAGGACCATTGGATTGGGTTCCATGAGAGAACCATTGATTTGTTATATCTATTTGTTATTGAGAATGTGGAATTGTGCATTTGCTCTTGAAATGATAATCGATGTGTGTGTATATATATATATTCTATGCATGTATGTGTTTGCCTTGTTGTAATTCTGATATAAGTTGTGCATACTGGGATAGTCGCGTGATCTTACCAGTGCACTGTGGTTGTGTACTGATATTGCACTTGATCTTTCTTTGTTGAGTACAGGGCATCTTCAGGCGGCTACTGACAGACCTCATTTAGGAGATCAGTGATCAAGTTCGGATTCGAGGGTGAGCCAATTCTTTCAGGCTACCATGGAGTCCTTCTTATTATTTAGTCCATTTTGTTCGGACTTAGACATTGTTTAGATATTTCTTATGTTAGTTAGGGTTGTACCCCTTTTTCTTAGAATTTTTGCACTTTAGATGTTTTGGTAGAATGACTTTCAGGTTCTAGTGGTTATTTTAGCATTATTTTGTTCGTTTTCTTAGTTGAACCTTTGGAGTTTATGGGAACTCTATATTCCTTTAGACATTTAAACCTGCTTTCGTATCTTAAAATGCATAGTTTTGGGTTAAGTTGGTTATTCGGGTTGTAGTAATGGTTCTCCCATCGTAGGGTTAGTGTGGGTGTCAATTACGATGGTCTGGGTCGTGACAAATTTTGTATCAGAGCCCTAGGTTCGTTGATCTCATTGTACCAAAATGAGTCTAGTAGAGTCTTTCGGAACAGTATGAAGACGTCTGTACTTTTCTTCGAGAGGCTATAGGACTTTAGGAAAAACTCACTTCTTTCAACTCCTTTGTGCTATGACTTGAATCCAATTGGTATCTGGGTGATACAAATTGGTATCTTTCCTCCTTTACTCTATGGTCCGAACTAGAGCAACAAAAGTGGCAACACCATCACTAGCAAGAGAGGATGTGTATAGACTACCGACAGTGGCTTGGGAGACATCAACCTAAAAACCATCCCAACATCTTGTGCTCTGATACCATTTTTGTCACGACCCGAGCTTACACCCCGGACGTAACACGGCGTACAAGACTCCGAAGAGCCTTATATAAGCCTCATAGCATTTATAACATAAGACATAAGAAAATGGTACGAAATTTAAAATCTGTAATCCATACAATCGAAGTCTTTATTAAAAACAAACAGCGGAAGTCTAACTTGTCTCACATAACCATCTAATATAACTTGAATCAAAGAGAGGGTCACAACCCTTCAACATAGTCCGAAACAAAAAATGACATAAAAGAAATTAGAAATGACAACTATCGTCCTCGAACCATGAGGACTCACCAACTAGCTTTGGAGAGAATCAATCCAAGCTTTGAACACTAGAAGTCACCTTAAGATCCGGAATCTACACTTTGGAAAAATGTAGAAGAAATATGGGTTAGCACAAAAATGTACTAAGTATGATAGTAATGCAAAAATCATGCTTGAAAAGGACATTTTGGTTGAAAATCATGCTAAATTCCAACTTTGAGAAACATCATGAACTTTTAGTACAAACACATATGACAAGCATATTCAACATACAAGTCATTACAATACATTAGAACCATCATCTAAGACAACCTTAAGTTATACTTGTGCAATGTATGAATGACATCCCATAATACCATTCATACTAAGTACCACTTGAGGCCACCATAACATACTTACCATTCTTCATTCTCATCTTTAGTCAATAATCATAGACAAGGAACATTCACATTTAATAAGGCATTACAAGGAAAGCAACTCATAATAACATTTCCAAGTTAAGCATTCATCATTACATTGAGCCTTTAAGTCAACATTCTCATTAGCATCATTATGAGCACATTCATTTCATTAGACATTATGACATTAGAGAAACACACCACAGCCCTCTCAAAGCCTACTCGTGCAATTCATGGATGGCATCCCATACTACCACCCACATTTCATAGAACCTCATGAGTAACCATAGCACATAAATTACATAATGGGAATAAGCATTAACCGACATAGACCATGTGATAAAACTATGGAATCCGGTGTCTCCTACACCGTAAGGGTTGGTTTACTTGCTTAAGGTAGAACCGGTAATTTAGTTTAGGTGGATCCACTACCTAATGACCTATGTGGGCACATAGTTTTGGGATAAGAACTATGTTCATTGAAACCTGGCCTAACATGGGGAGAGCTTCCATCTTACCATATACACTCAATGCTAAGCTTACATTCCCATAGAGTAGTTCATTCTCATTAACATTTTTACACATGAGAGGAATGCCATTGGCCTATCGACTCGAAGTACTTTATTATACACATGAAAGGAATGCCATTGGCCTATCGATGCAAGGTACATTATTAGGATAGCTAGTTGAATCCTTATGAAAGGAATGCCATTTGCCTATCGATTCAAGATTCATCATTACAATAGTTCATTGACTCATTATGAAAGGAATACCATTGGCCTATAGATTCAAGACAAAGCCTTAGAATACTTCATTAATTATTTATGAAAGGAATACCATTGGCCTATCAATTCATAGTTCATCATTACATTATATGAAAAGGATGCCCTAAGCCTACCATTTCAAGGTACATCATTCAAGATCACTTTTAATCACACAAGAAGAGGATTCCCTAAGCCTACCAATTCAAGGTATAACGTTACATTGAAGAAACCTTTCACAACATATCATCATCATTCACAAGTGTATACTTGAGAATAACCTTTCAATAATAACACAATTGTATTGTAGTCATGATCACATTACTTTCATTGAAATCACAAAGCATATACATAAGCATCATGATTATACATCCATCTTCATAATTTACCTTTCAAGGCCATAAATCACAATTCACCAACACACCTATAATTATTACAATTTAGGCATGAATAATGACATAATTCAAGTAACTAAAGCATTACAAGAACAATTACGTTATGGGGAAATCATGGATTCATGGGAGATTTTATCTTAAAACCACCATAAAACAGCAATTCAATCTCAATATATGATAATTAAACCATTGAAAATGTTTTGAGAAAAAATCCATGACCTAGAATGAAAACCCTTAGTTTTGGAGAATTTCCAACTTTGAAATTGAAGGTTTGAGGATTTCATGGATGGAAAGTTAACCATGAATCAAAACTACTATACCTTAATTGAAGATTCCTCACTAAATAAAGTGAAAAAATTTAGTCCTTGAGCCCTTCTTCTTCTTCTTCAGTAGAGGTTTTAGAGATAGAATATTTGGAGAGGAGGTGGTTACTATTTTGGGTTTGGGAATCATGAATTGTAAAAGGGTAGTTAATAGTTTAAAAAGTTTTAAATAAGTGAAATAAAATAATATAAACCATCCCCATTCATTAATTAATTGATTTTGAATTTACCAACTAGTCCATCCTATGGCCGAACCTAGGCAGATTCTGTAGGTGCCACTCACGCCTCTTGACCCACGGACCGTGAGTGGAGTCACGCCCCATCCTGCAGGTCCATGGGTGGTGGCTGTAACTCTACATTGGGGGTCTTGACCTACGACCTTGTTCCATGGGGCATGGATGGACCTACGCCCAGTAGGTCCCATCCGTAGGTCCCTAAATTATTGGCAGATTTGGGTTCTTGGGGCAGCCTTGGGGTTAGATTTTAGGGTCCTCCTTAAGGACCCTTGGTTGGTCCTTGGGGAGTCGTACCTTGACGTTTAACCCCTAAACCTCTCCACCTAAACTCGGGGAACCATTTTACAACATCAAACTCAACAACTCACACGTAAGGCTCTAGTTTCACCTACTAGTTTTCCGAGTCGTTACTCAATATCCAAAAAGGGGGAAAGTGGAATCCTATTGAGTTCCCAACACACCATCATGTGGTAGGGTCTCCTCCCTCGGTCTCAAGCATGAAAGTGAAATCCTCCAAGTCCTCCAGCTCCAAATGGAGTAGCTCCTGCTTCAGGGTGAGGCAGGTGAACATAAACTTCATGGTATTCCACATGGAAGCCAATAGAAGGCCCCAAGAGTGCCCTATCCTCTTTTCAGCATCAAGCTCCTTGCAAAGTGAAACTTTGTCCAAGGAAGGAGTAAGTAGTTGTATGTATAGAAGCATGAAAATAAAAAGAAATGAAAAATAGACCCGTCCAAATTTAGGACTTGTGTGCTAAAACTTGGTAGGCTAAGACAAGTTGAACGTGTTGGCTCTGAGTATGACATGATAATGAATCAACTTGATGGCATGACTTAAGCTGAAACTTAAACTGAGTAATCCGATAATCTGATAATGAAGCTATGTGCCAAGTGTGTGTGAGAATAGTGTGATTATTCAAGTTGTTTTTGTGCGAAACTAGAACTTGCCCGGTTAGTCCTTTTCTCTTTTTTTTTTACATGGAGGGGTTCCATCTTTTTCACAACAATCCATCAAGGGGGAATTCTTTTCACACTTCTTGACTTTCCTTCTTTTTCACCACACCTCCAACTTAGGCTTTTTTGCCTATTCAAACAAACCAATACTTCATGAAGGTTATGGGTGATGGGATAAAGAGGTCAAAGTTGTTCAAGTTTCTTCCAAAGAAAATGATAGGCTCAAAACATGCCCAGCAAGGTTCATACTTCTCACAATGTTGTCCACAAAGAGGTATGTTGTCAAGTTGGTTCACTCTTATAAACTTTTGCCTAAGATCATTTCAATTGTTAGCTTCACTCAATCAATCGGACCAACGGGGATATTATAGTTATCATCAAACACATTATTCAAGAAAACCTTACAACACACGACATTTGATACAATTTTTAAACAAGACTCCACACTTTCTAGCTAGCGTACAATGTTCATTACAAGAGACTTAATCGACAATCGTCTAGTCACAACAAGATGCTAAAAGTTCACATATTACCTATGTAACTTAGTTTGCCTCATCGTAGCCGCACATTAATTTTGTTCCATTAAGAGCACTATTCATGTCATGGGTATTGACCACAACCGACACTTAAATTTGTACAAGAACAGGCACGATCACACATAAAAGAGTTGGCAGCCATTTTCAAATTTGGTTCAAAACCATTTTCATAAAAAAACAAATGGGCCATAATTTATCAACAACCACAAAACCAATTAATATATATGAACACCAAAATCACACCAATATTCACAAAAACAGTCCACAAGAGGTAGATATGGAAATACCTCACCTCACCAACAAAAAAAACAGTTGCCCTCAAATGCAAATAAAAACAAAATCAGTCTAAAAAGAGAACAAAAAGGTAGCTAAAAAGTCATCCTGCCAGGAAAGGCCTGGGCTGAAGTCTCTATGTCGGCAACTCCCTCTGTCTTGGAATCAGTGCCTGGTATCTCATCATCCTTGGATCCACTGGAGCCCACCATAGATGTGTGCTGAAGTGATGCCTGCCTAGCAGTGTCTAACAGGGCACCCTCCAAGTCAGCCAAATCCTCATAGACTGTCTCCTCACGAACACCAAGATGCTCTTCATCTGTCTTAGCCTCAAACTCAACCTCAGCGTCATCAGCTTTAACCTCATCTCCGATAGTAGCCTGAGAACCTCAAAACTAGCCGAAACATCAACACATGGCATGTCGGAAACCTCCACCATCCCAAACATCATAGTCCAATCAGTGGACTTCAGCTGGTCCACATCCTTTCTCAACTCAGTAATATCGGCCTTCAAGGTCTTCACAAAATCTATAGCTCCCTGGCCCTTCTCACACTTCTCCATTCTCAAAGTAAGGGCATCCAAGGCCAACTTGTGGCCCTCAATCTGAACACCATACTCTCTCATCTCAGCCCTAATAGGGTCTAAGGTAGCAGCAATATCCCTCTCTATCATCCCAAGCATAGCGGCCTCTACCCGGGAGGCACGCACATCAGTAGATCGGGCCAAATAGCCCATCTTGTAAAGCATAGCCGGGGTGATAGGGGGTAAGAAGGCAGAAGCAACAACAACAAAAGATCTAGTGGGATGGGATGCAACAGATGTACTAGGGGTCTAAGAAGTAGAAGGTACAGATGTACTGGAAGGTCCACTGGCCTGAGGAGGCATGATTGCCTCTGTAGGCAACATAATAATGTCGACCTCCGGAGATGTATCCACCGATGCTTCCCTCTTCCTCTTATCCTCATCCTGCAAATACTCAGCTTCAATACATTGAATGTTAGTAGAAGAGGTAGGTGTCACCTCGACATCCTTTTTCGTATCTCTCAGAACATTAGACAGTCTGCACAAATCGGTGATCAACACTGGAAATGGAAGCAAGGTATGTCTCTGCTTGGCCCTCATGGCCATCTCGTGCTCAATCAGCAACCCCAAATTTAGCTTCTGGCGATAAATGATAGACCCTAGACAGGCTGCCTTCGGGTGTTTGAGGATGGACTTTTTCTGGGATGGCATAATGGTGCTACTGATGAACCCGCACCATTATCTGGAAACAACATTTAGGTCACTTTTCTCTATTAGTGCACCTGCCTCTATCCACCTTAGGGTGGTATTAGATATAAGGGGTGCTAGCCAACCCTTAAGGTCCTCCAATGTCTTCTTCTAGACCAAGTCGATGTACTTATGAATAATATCCAAGGAGCATCCTAGTACTGCATTTATGTCTGAGCAGCGTCATTTCACTTTCTTGCCCTGAACTACCACGAAGTCCACCGATTTGAAGGGACTTGCCTTCTTCTTCCCCTTTGGCACTAGCTCTCCGTAGGATGAATAAAACACTCGGACCCAAGTAAAAATGTAGGGGAACCTGGGTTTTTTAAATATCTCAAACTTCAGAAACTTAATAGTGTTCCACACTTCTAGATACTTGTCCACCACACCATTGGTAGACAATCTCTTTTCTTCTAGAATGGTCCTCAAACCTGTCACAACCCAGGTTACCCCTACACATAACAAGGCACATAAAACCCCAAAAGGCTCCATGTAAGACACTTAGCATATCATAGAGTAAAACCACATTTCAAGTCTTAAAATTTTTTCATTAACGAAAGTGGAAGTCTAGACTTGTCTCAACATAGACATCTATTACAATATTCGAATAAAAATGAACACAACCCATACATCATAGTCCGAAAAGGAAATACAAGAAAGGAACTACAATGAGATAAAATCCATCCTCGAATCATGAGGACTCACCAACAAGCTAGGAGAATAAACAAATCCAATCTTTAGCCACAACAATGATCACCTTGAGAACCGGACCCTACACTTGGGGAAAATGTAGGAAAAGTAGGGGTTAGTATAAAAATACACAAAGTATGATAGTCATGCATAAATACATTGAAAACATGCTAAAAGAGACATTTCATTTGAATGCATGCAATTTACTAAGTTAAAACATTATTTTGGAGATAATGGAAAAGCGTAAGTCATAGCCATAGTCAATACATAGATCATCATAACATAGGAGAAATATATCATCTATACCATCAAAACATACTTGTGCAATGCATGAATAAGACCCCATAAATCTCACCCATGCTAAGTAAAGCATCTTGAGTAACCATAGTTCATAGTTCATAATTCATATTTTTGTTCATATTATTGTTGTGGGAATGAGCCTTAAACTACATAGACCATGGGAGCTTAACATGGAATCCGGTGTTACCCACACCGAAAAGAGGTGTCCTACTTGCCTAAGGTAGAACCATACTTTTAGCTTAGGTTGATCCAATAGCTAAATAACTTATGGGGGCACATAGTATATGGGATAAGGGGATTGCTCCTACAAACCTGGCCTTAACTAACGTGAGGGCTTCCATCCCAAGAGATTGCACCTAGAAACCCGGCCTCAACTAATGGGAGGGCTTCCATCTCATATCAATATCCACTCGATGCTAAAAATTAATTCCCACGGAGTACTTATTAAGTGTTGAATTAATTAATATGCATGGAAGAGTGTCTTAACACTCAATCCAACATATAATTCATAGGATAGCTCTTAGATCATGCGTGAGAATAACCTTTCACCGTTCATGTCTACATATAGATTCAATATGTGAGAAAGCCTTTCAGCCTTAGAATCATAATAATGTGAGAAAACCTCTCACATCATATTATATTCATGCATAAGTGTTCATATGAGAATAACCTTTCAACAACACAACAACTAGATCATAATCATAGACACTTCACTCTCAAAGTGTTCTTAAAGCATATACAAAGACTTCACAAACATGCATTATATCATAATTTGTTCTTTCAAGGATCAAAGCTCTTATCAAATCAACACATCTAGAATTCACTACATTAGACATGGATAATAACATAATTCAAGTAACCCAATTACTACAAGCATAATCTGATAATATCATTCTTTCATCAACACACCCACATCACAAGACCATAATTGGGAAATAATGGGATTTCATGGTTATTGGGGAATTCAACATAAAAACCATAATAAATCACCAATTCAATCATAATATAAAGTAATTCAATCATTAGAATCGTTTTTGATATGAACCCATGACTTTGGAATCAAACCCTAGCTTTTAGGGATTTTTATCTTTAAAATTGGGATTTTGAAGGGGATCCATGGATGAAGATCTACCATACCTTGATCACAAATCCCTATGAATTTTATGTGAAGACCCTATATTTTGCAACTCTAGCTCCAACTTCCTTCTTCTTCTTTGAGCTTTCCAGTGAGAGAATTTCTTTGGTGAGGATGAAGTTTGGGAATTGGTTTGCGTCTTAGAAATAATGAGGTGAATGACTTAATTTGGTGGTCTAAAATACCTATATAGGTGGTATAAATTAAACTAAAATGACACCACTTTCCATTTATTAAAACAGGAAAACCCCAAAGTACCCCTAAACTAACTCCTTAAAACAGTCCCAAACCGTGGTTGGACCCACGGCCTATGCTGGTGAAGCGTGGGTTGGGGTCCAAAGATATGGTTTCAGGGCCTTGACCTACGGCCCTTCACTCACGGGCGTGGACTGACCAATGGGGTTTAGGCTCCTTCCATTGGTCACTGTCCAAGCAGTTTTCTAGGAATCCTCCTCAAGGACCCATGGTTGGTCCTTGGGGGTAGTACCTTGACGTTCTAACATGAAACCCTTTTTTATTAAGCACAGAGAGTGACATGCATGACTCTAACCCTCACGTTAAGCTCTAGTTTAGGCTACTAATTTCTAGAGTGTTACAATATCTCCCCCTTGGGAATATTCATCCTCGAATGACGATCTAGACACCTTACGAAAGTAAAGACTCAAGACTAGCACCCCATCATGCATGAAACATCAAAATAATGCACAATTCAAAGGAGGAAACATCAACTCCATCCCAACATAATCAATGCATCACAAGGAAGTAGTAACTACATCTAACAACCCATTATGCATGAAAACTCAACATTTCTCATAACCATAGGAGGAACTACCTTCTCCAAACTAAAAGCATGCTCAACACAATCTCATGAAACCATTAGGCCATTTAATCAAGAAAAGCCTATACATATAGAACATGTTCATCAATTAATCTCATGAAGTCAAATAGGCAAGTACATATAACACACGTGACTCCCAAATAAGAAAACTCAAGAGGAACTACTTACCTCAAGCTTGAATAGGAGTAGAAGGAGATAGATGAGAATATCGGGACTTCATATCAGCCTCGGTCTCCCAAGTAGCCCCCTCAACTAAGTGATTTCTCCATAAAACCTTCACGGAAGCTATTTCCTTGTTTCTCAATCTCTTGACTTGCCGGTCTAAGATCTCTATCGGAACCTCTTCATATGAAAGACTTTTGTCAACTCCTAACCCTTCTAGGGTAATAATGGATGTCGGATCTCCGATACACTTCTTAAGCATAGAAACATGAAATATCGGATGAACCGAAGAAAACTCATTTGGAAAATCCAACTCATAGGCAACCTTCTGAATATGCTTCAAAATTTGATATGGGCCTACATACCGAGGACTAAGTTTCCCTTTCTTGCCAAATCTCATCACACTTTCATGGGTGAGATTTTCAAATAGACCCAATCATTAACCTCAAATTCTAGATCTCTTCTTCTCACATCGGCATACGACTTTTGTCTACTTTGAGCCATTCTCAACCTCTCTCTAATAAGCCAAACTTTCTCAATGGCCTCATAAACTAGCTCGGAACCTATCAAAGAAACTTCACCAACCTCAAACCAACCAATCAGAGACCTACATATCCTACCATACAAAGCTTCAAAAGGAACCATACCGATACTTAAGTGATAGATATTATTGTAGGCTAACTCTATTAATGGCAAGTGGTCATCCCAATTACCCTTGAAGTCTATAACACATGCCCTTACCATATCTTCCAATGATTGGATGGTGCGCTCTACTTGCCCATCAGTTTGGGTATGAAAAGTCGTGCTAAGCTTAACCGTAGTACCAAGACCTTTTTGGAATGACTTCCAAAAGTGAGAAGAAAATTGAGTACCCCGATAAAAAATAATAGATAGAGGAACACCATGCAATTTCACCATTTCCCTTATATACAACTTAGCATAGTGTTCCACCGAATAAGAAACCTTGACGGGAATAAAGAGGGCTGATTTTGTCATCCGATCTATAATGACCCAAATAGAATCATGTTGTCTCCGGGTGCGAGGCAAACCCACAATAAAGTTCATGTTTATATCTTCCCACTTCCAAGTGGGAATACTTATATCTTGGGAAAAGCCTCCCGGCCTTTGATGCTCAACCTTAACTTGTTTACAATTTGGACATTTGGCTACCAATTCCGCAATATCTTTCTTCTTCCCATTCCACCAATAGACTTCCCGTAGATCATGGTATATTTTGGTGGCTCTCGGGTGAATAGAATACCGAGAACTATGAGCTTCCTCTAAAATTTGTTCCCTCAAAACATCAACATTCGGAACTCATAACCGACCTTAGTACCTAAGCACCCCTTCTCCTCCTTGGGAGAAAGCCTCAATGGACTTCTTAAGTACCGACTCTTTCAAATCAACTAATATAGGATCAAGGCCTTGTTTAGACTTCACATCCATCACAAAGGATGATTTGGAACCATTATGGACCATGACACCACCCTTGGTGGAATCCACTAGTTGAACACCTAGTCGGGCAAACCTATGCACCTCACGAACCAATTCTTTCTTTTCATCCTCTACATGAGCCACACTACCCATGGACAATCTACTAAGTGCATCCGCTACCACGTTAGCTTTTCTGAGGTGATAAAGGACACTCATATCATAATCCTTTGAGAGTTCTAGCCACCTTCTTTGGTGAAGATTCAAGTCCTTTTGACTAAACACATATTGTAGATTCTTGTGATCGGTGAAGAAATCCACATGGATCCCATACAAATAATGCCTCCATATTTTTAAGGGAAACACAACTGTCGCTAACTCAAGGTCATGGGTAGGATAATTCTTCTCATGGACTTTAAGTTGCGTTGAAGCATATGTAATCACCTTACCATTTTTCATGCGCACACATCCCAACCCCACTCTAGAGGCATCACAATACACCACAAAACCATATGTACCTTCCGGTAAAGTCAACATCGGAGCGGAAGTAAGTTTATCTTTCAACTCTTGGAAACTTTTCTCATAAGCTTTCGAGCGCACAAACTTAGCTTTCTGATTCAAAGTCGTCATAGGAGAAGTGATGGAAGAAAATCCCTCAACAAACCTTCTATACTAACCGGCCAAACCCAAGAAGCTTCCAATATCGGAAGGAGTTAGAGGTCTAGGCAAACTCTTTACCGCATCTGTCTTCTTAGGATCTACTTCAATACCCTTGTTTGACACAATATACCCAAGGAAATCTACAGACCTTAACCAAAATTCACACTTCTTAAACCTTACAAAAAGTTGTTGGTCCTTAAGAACTTGCAACACAATTCTCAAATGGTCCACATGTTCATTCTCACTCCTTGAATAGATCAAGATATCATCTATAAACACAATCACAAACATATCAAGGTATTGTCTAAACACATTATTCATCAAATCTATAAATGCCGCTGGAGCATTAGTCAACCCAAACGACATAACCAAAACTCATAATGACTATACCGGGTTAGAAAGGCCATCTTGGGAATATCAACCCGTTCTCACCCTCAATTAGTGATAACCCGAACGAAGATCAATCTTGGAGAAATAACTAACCCCTTGAAGTTGGTCAAACAAATCATCAATTCTTGGAAGATGATATTTGTTCTTAATGGTGACCTTATTCAATTGACGATAATTAATGCACATTCTAAGAGACCCATCTTTCTTTCTAACAAACAAAATGGGAGCACCCCATGGAGAGATAACCCTTAACTAGCAAATCCTTTAGTTTCTTCTTCAACTCTTTTAACACCACTGGAGCCACTCTATAAGAAGGAATAGAGATAGGTTGCGTATTCGGAAGAAGGTCAATACTAAAATCTATTTCCCGCTCCTACTGGCCTATTGTTCTTCCATTGATTATACTTGAGAAACACATTTCAATTGGTAAGCGGCTAACTCCGATTTCTCTACCGAAGTCACCCCCATAATAGCAAGTACTTTATAAACCTCTTCCACAAACTCTTGAGGATCCTCCTCTACTTTGGAGGCATGAAACTCGGGGTGGGGGGGGTTCATTCTTGCAAAATCCCTTACTATTAAAACAGTTGAATTCACATTAGGATTCACTTGAGTAACAACTTCTCTATTGGCTTGAGTTGCCAACGGTTGGTCCAACATTTGAAAAGCTGATCTAACCTCCACTTTCGACATAGCCGAAGGATCAATCGGAGCTTGAGGAGGAGCTCCTTGTTCCACATTGTCACCCTTCATTCTTTTAGCATTTTCCCTTCTAGTATTCATATCCTTAAGAACATAGGGCAAGGATTAAGAAAGAGACTTTATAGATTTAAACTCTATGGAACGACTTAAGAGTAATGAAAGAAGTGTAGTTTCCTAATCATCTTGTAGCTTCTCATTCATAAATGTGGCGTGCTTCACACTTATGAACAAGACTCTACTAGATGTGGCTTATGAGAAATTATCCTAGAATCATTCCAAACCTTGGGCTTTGATTACTAAGTTTGTCATGACACAGGGTACCCCCTAGATGTAACAAGGCACATAGAACCCTAAAAGGCTCCATATAAGACACTTAGCATATCATAACATAAGAATAGAACAATAAAGAGTAAAAACACATTCCAAGTCTTAAAAGTTTTTCATAAATGAAAGCGGAAGTCCAGACTTGTTTCAACATAGCCATCTATTACAATATTCGAAGTAAAGAGGGACACAAACTATACAACATAGTCTGAAAAGGAAATACAAGAAAGGAACTACAATGACATAACATCAGTCCTCGAATCATGAGGACTCACCAACAAGCTAAGAGAATAAGCAAATCCAAGCTTTAGCCACAACGATGATCACCTTAAGAACCGGACCCTACACTTGGGGGAAATGTAGGAAAAGTAGGGGTTAGTACAAAAATGCACTAAGTATGATAGACATGCATAAAAACATTGAAAACAATCTAAAAGGGACATTTCATTTGAATGCATGCAATTTACTAAGTTAAAACATCATTTTGGAGATAGTGGAAAAACATAAGTCATAGCCATAGTCAATACATAAATCATCACAACATTAAAGAAACATATCATAAATACCCTCAAAACATACTTGTGCAATGCATGAATAAGACCCCATAAATCTCACCCATGATAAGTAAAGCTTTTTGAGTAACCATAGTTCATAGTTCATAATTCATATTCTTGTTCATATTGTTGTTATGGGAATGAGCCTTAACCGACATAGACAATGTGAGCTTAACATGGAATTTAGTGTTACCCACATCAAAAAAGGGTGTCCTACTTGCCTAAGGTAAAACCATACTTTTTAGCTTAGGTAGATCAAATAGCTAAATAACCTATGGGGGCACATAGTTTATGGGATAAGGGGATTGCTCCTAGAAACCCGGCCTCAACTAATGTGAGGGCTTACATCCCAAGAGGTTGCTCCTAGAAACCCGACCTCAACAAACGTGAGGGCTTCCATCTCATATCAATATCCACTCGGTGCTAATAATTAATTCCCACAAAGTACTTATTAAATCTTAACTTAATTCATATTGATGGAAGAGTGTCTTGACACTCAATTCAACATAACTCATAGCATATCTCTTAGATCATGCGTGAGAATAACCTTTCACCGTCCATGTCTACATATTGATTCAATAGGTGAGAAAGCTTTTCAACGTTATAATCATCATATTGTGGGAAAACCTTTCACATAACATCATATTCATGCATTAGTGTGTATATGAAAATAACCTTTCAACAACACAACAACTAGATCATAATCATAGACACTTCACTCTCAAAATGTTCTTAAAGCATATACAAAGACTTCATAAACATGCATAATATCATAATTTTCCATTTCAAGGATCAAATTTCATATCAAATCAACATATCCATAATTCACTACATTATACATGGATATTAACATAATTCAAGTAACCCAATTACTACAAGCATAATCTCATAATATCCTTCATTCATCAACACACCCACATCACAAGATCATAATTGGGAAACAAGAGGATTTCATGGGTTCTTGGGGATTACAACATAAAAACAATAATAAATAACCAATTCAATTATAATATATAAAGTAATTCAATCATTACAATTGTTTTTGAAAGGAACCCGTGACTTTGGAATAAAACCCTAGCTTTTAGGGATTTCTATCTTTGAAATTGGGATTTTGAAGGGGCTCCATGGATGAATTCTATCCATGGATGAAGAGCTACCATACCTTGATCACAAATCCCTATGAATTTGATGTGAATACCCTAGCTTTTTCAACCCTAGCTCCAACTTCCTTCTTCTTCGTCTTTGAGTTTTCTAGAGAGACAATTTCTTTGGTGAGGATGAACTTTGGGAATTGGTTTGGGTTTTAGAAATAATGAGGTGAATGACTTAATTTGGTGGTCTAAAATACTTATATAGGTGGTATAAATTAGGATAAAATGACACCACTTAATTTAATTAAAACTAGAAAACCCCAAAGTACCCCTAAACTAACTCCTCAAAACAGTCCCTAGGTCACCACACACGACTCTCACTGAAGGACCATGGTTGGACCTACGGCCCCTCACCCACTGGCGTGGACTGACCAACGGGGTGTAGGTCCCTTTCGTTGGTCACTGTCCAGGCAGTATTCTAGCGGTCATCCTGAAGGACCCATGGTTAGTCCTTGGGGGTCATAGGTTGACGTTCTAACATGAAACCCTTTATTATTAAGTACGGGGAGTGACTTCCATCACTCTGACCCTCACGTTAAGCTTTAGTTTAGCCTACTAATTTCCAGAGTGTTACAAAATCCTCGGCCTTTAGTCGGTTGAGTGACTGGGGAGGAGGACCCATAACTTGTGGTGCGGGGACCACTGTCTATGTTGTGACTGCATCTAGAGGAGGAGTAGGAGGAGTTGGAGGCGTTGGGATCCTAGACGGATTTTTCATTGCTTTGGAGCGAAGCTCCGCTCTCTTAGCCTTTAATAAGTAGTTATCCTCAAGCTCAGAGATAGAAGCCCGAGAGTCACTCTGGGAACCATCCTCACTGCCTGAGGGAGTGAGGTGTGTGGCGTACACCCCCTCACTATCCTAGTTCTCTTCCGTTGGTGTCACAGCTATGGGCGTCTTGCCCTAGCCTTTACCTCCCTTTGGAGGAAGTTTAGTAGCCTTTTCTCGGGAAGCAACTACTACCTCATTAATGGTGATCCCACGTTCCCACTTTTGGGGTGGTATGTCTCTACCAGCTACCTTGGGTCTAGCCATGCCATCAAAACTATGTATAAAACATTAAAAAAATTCCAGAGAAATTGTTGCAGGAACTGTCGTCGAACCACTTTAGCTAGCCAGGTTGGGCTCGCCGAAAGTTCCAGAACAAAAATGTTCAAAATTTAAAGCTGGTCGGCGATGTACATGGACATTCGGTGGATCGCCGGCACCATTTGGAAAAATAGAGATAGTTCGCCAAAAGTTACAAAACAATTTAAAGAAATAAGGGTGCAGAAGGGCGATCAAAGAGCCCTTCCGGTGAGTCGTTGAGTGAACTCTGCGAGCACAGGCAGGTCACTGGAAGTTACAGAACCTAAAGCCTCAAAAGAGAGAAACAAAAGGCGATCAAAGGGGATTTAGGTGAACCGTCGAACCCTTCGACGAGCTCAACAGAGCTTGCCAAATGGCCCAACGTGCCAATTTTCCACTCCATACTTCAAAATCAAGCCAACAGCCAATGAAATTAAATCAAACACTTGCATTATGAAATTAAAGCAAGACCCATACTACCCATTCCCTCAGGGTACTCATACTTCCCCCAATTTGGCCAAAATTGGCCAATCGACATATTTTGCCCTTAAGAATGACGTCAACTGCAGTATCATCGGGAAAAAAATGACAATTAGCGCAATTCGGGGTTACTCAGACTTCACGCCACTAGACCCATAACAATTTCAAGGCAACCCAATAATTTAAACTAAATTTTCGCAAGCAACGACACGGGAAATTATGATTTAAGGCTAATTAATTTAGATTTCATTGAAGAACAGAGAAACTACTTATAACCGAGCAATGAAACACAAAATACACAGGTATCAATGATGAGTCCACAATTTAGACTCATTTAAGGCTTTATTTTAATAGATTTAGTTCCCTCGAATGCATATTTTGTCTCAATAACTGATGTAAATCCTTGAATTTCAGGTATTTGGACTTAGGGACAAAAGCATGGATACTATTGAGCAAAAAGGAATAAGGCAGCTGAGAGAACAAATAAAAGAAGGCTTGAGGATCACCTAAACCATTGGGCGAGTCACTGAATGGCCTTGGTCTCGCCTAATGTTCCAGTGAGCCAAGCCATGAAGGAGAAAATCAAGTCGGCGATAGAAAGGAGCGGTCGGCGAGTCGTCGAACAGTTTTTCAATGCAGTGCCTTATCACCCGAAGTTACAGGACCTCAAGGTTACTGAAGGCAAAAGCAAAAAGGCAATACAAAAAGGGCGGATCACTGAGTCGATCGGCGATCCCGACTAACTGCGCAGACTGAACCTTCGCACCACACTTTTTGACAACTATAAATACTTGTTTAAAATTTTAGCCTATTATCAAATTTTTTAGGGAATCATATTATTATTCAGTTTTTGAAGTTTAGAACTTAGAACTGAGTTTGAGAGACATTTTTCCTTAGTTTTGAAGATTTGAAGATTTCCATTTCTATGAAATTGGAAGTGGGTATTGAAGATTCTTCATCTTAGACGTTTGTAAAGACAATATTAATCGTACCCAGTTGATGGAAACATATTTCGGTATCGATTTCTATCTTTTTACTATGTCTAGCTAAAACTCCAATTCTTCGGGTGTGATTATGTGATTATGGGTTGAGTTAACTACTGGGTATTGCTAATTGATAGTTTATTTGCTGTTTAAAAGTGATTTCGTTCAGTAATCATTGTTGAATTTAATGGGTTTTAGTTGCAAATACAATCTTAACTTCATGTTTTTGGCTTGATCAAGAGAGAGGTTTTAAAACTAAGATTGCTAAATCGATGGTCTGTGGGTATTGGGTTGTCATGGGTTAATCTCGATAGAGTGAATCCTAAACTCTTTTCCACACATTCAGTTTGAGAGAGTGAATGGACTAAAGCGAAGGTTGTTATTCATTGCCGCTTATTGGTGTTCCAGAGAAACCAATTTGATTCTGGGTAAATTGTTCGAGAGAAAGTTTACCCCCACTAAAGTCTATCTTATTCACTGATTTGCAACTGTCTACTATTAATTGCAACTACCCGATTGTTTACCTTAAGAATCCCGTCTCCATATTCGTATGTTCATATTATTTGTTGTTTTTAGTTGCTAGTTGACTATAAACCCCCCTTTTGATATTTGACACTTGTGTCAACCTTTAATTTATCATGATTTTCTTCGTAAATGTTTTTAGCTATAATTGAATTGAGCATATTTATGCTTTTCTATTGTTTCTTTAGTACGAACCACTCCCTTGGGACTCGACCCAACTCACTTGTTGGGTTATATTACTACTCACGATTGTTGGCAGTTGAACTGGAAATAGTGTCTTGATACGTGAAATCAATCAACCACAAAACAACAATTGCATTTGATTTCAATAAAAAATTTAGTTTGGGATCTGGAAAACCGATCTTTAATGTCGAAAAGATTGATAAGCTAGGAAGCAATCAATCCATAAGATTCTCCTCAGGCAAAGTTCCCAAGTAACACGAAAATAAAAGTATGAAAGTACGTAACATAAAGTATCAGATGTGAGAGTGCGAGAGATAAAAAGTAGGAAATTGAAAGGATTTTTGAAATTTTAACCCGTTT
Organism: Solanum piurae; assembly: GCA_029582685.1. Lineage (NCBI taxonomy): Eukaryota > Viridiplantae > Streptophyta > Magnoliopsida > Solanales > Solanaceae > Solanum > Solanum piurae. The sequence goes on from JAJOOO010012950.1 coordinate 56,097, forward strand.
GACCTTTGAAAACCTTTCACTTCGTGCGCCAGTCGGCGAAGTAAGTCGCGTCCGTTGACCTACTCGGCAATGCGCCAAGTGGTATTTTGGCTCGCCATTATAGAACTCCTAGCAATTTGGTCGTTCAAAGGGCGGGTAAAGTCAGGCTTGCCGACCTATTCGATGAGTCGCCGACTAGTATTTTGGCATGCTGAGTTTTACAAAATCCCCCATCAAGCTGGGTGGTTCAAATGGCTGTCTAAATCAGGCACGCCGACCTGCTCGATAGGTCACCGATTGAACTTTTAGCTCGCCTACTACTCCTTTTCCAATACTTTCAACTTTTCAACATGCAAAATTAGCACTCGTTATTCAAACAACATAAAGAAAAGCAATAAGCCTTGGGTTGCCTCCCAAGAAACACCTTATTTAACATCATGGCACATTAATACCAATTCAAACTTCATTCTTCGGGTTGGCCATTGTGTCACTAGGCAACCCTCCTTTTGGGCTTGGATTTAAATGAGTCGAGATTTGACCCATTTGTGTCTCCAACTGTTTAATAGACTGAGTGAGAAGTCACCGTTTGATTGAGAGTTGAGATATCGTCCTTCATCTCTTTCAACACTTCGTTCAACCCTTCTACCTTATTGAGAATGTGTGCAAGCATGTCTTCCGTACAAAAGTTCTCCGAGTCAGCTCTTTGCTCTTTAGGCTTTTGTCGTTCATGAGGTGGACGTATATTTCCTGTTCACTGTCCCTTTCCTTCCAAGTAGCATTACGGTCACGCCATTCTCTGTCACGATCTTTCCATCCATCATATTTATTCCAACCCGGATTTCCACCCGGCCTTGGATAGTTTGGACGAAAACCTCCTCCTTGATTTGCAAAGAAGTTCACTTTCTTATTGTACAACGCCTCAAAGTGTACTTCATCGGGGTTTTCACCACCAATACCAATAGCATTTATACTCTTGAACCCACCACCCATCATATTTTTCGACAAGATATCCAGTTGGGTCATCATTTTTGCCATGTTTTGGTCTCTCTCTTGATCCTTCTCGTTCTGCTCTTTTGTCATTCTAAAAGTGAGAGGATAGACTTGGTTTTCACGAGTGTACCATGCTCTATTGATCTTGGTCATGCCATCAAGGAGTTAAGACGCTACCTCATAGGGGTTTTGCATTATACCTCCAAGAACAAGTTGATCAGCAACACCCTTGTTCACCGAATCAAGACTCCTATAGAAGTATTGTAGCATCACATTGTTTGGAAGTCTGTGGGTCGGACATTGAAGTACCAACTTCTGAAATCTCAACCACGTCTCGTGGATTGGTTCACCATCCAAGCGTTTGAAACCTTGGATACTATCCCTTAATGTCATCATTTTTTACGGGGGAAAGAATCTCATAAAGAAAGCCATTGTGAGTTCATCCCAACTAGTAATGGAATTCCTTGGGATATCAGCTAACCACTTGGTAGCTTCTCCCATCAAAGAAAATGGGAACAACCGGAGACAGATTGATTCTTGAGAGATATTCTTGAATGAGAGCGGGCCACATATGTCGACAAAATATCTAATGTGATCGTGAGGATCTTCATGTGCTAAACCACCAACAGGGGGTAGACTTATGGCACCAACACCACCCAATTGGATTGGGTCATTAACATCATTCAAGTTCCCGATATCATCTTGGTGGCCAATTTTGCTACCATTACTTCCGTTTACGCTCATTTCCTCTTTTGTTCAAACACAACCAACAAAAACACAAAACAAAGCAAGTTGATGCAACTACAACACAAAAATATTACAATTCAAACTTCAATAATAGAATTCTAAACACCACTTCCAGGCAGCGGCGCCATTTTTTATAAATGCTCAACCACACCTCATCCAATACTAGGTGTGGGTGATCGTAATGTATTATAAAACCCAGCGAAGAGTTGGGGTCGAATCCATAGGGAGCGGTACAAGTTCGAATGTTGAGTTACAAAGTTACGAATGTAATCTAATTGGTGGTAGGAATAGAAATTATCGCAAACATTTAATTAAATTGAAAGGGGTGACAACAAATTTCAGATGGGGAATTGGTTTGTCAATAAACAACTAACACACTTACAAAAATAGGAGGTTAAACAATATAGAGGGAACTCTCGGGATGTGATCGATTATAGGCTAATTATGTTATATGGGTAATTAAAGTTTATTAATAATTTGCTGAATCACTGTGGGTAGGCTAGAATATAGGTGTAATAGCTTTCTGTCGAACAACTATTACGCTTCAAGCGAGTTCTCTCGAACCTCAACAAGCTTAACAACAAGAACAACCTAAAACCTTAATTTATCTACTCTCTCGAGCAAGATAGGTAGAATCAAGCTTAGGATTCACTCTCTCGAGTTGAACCCACATTAACCCAATAACTACAATCATTAATCGAAAACCTTAGTTCTAAAAAAAGCAAATGCAGAACTCTAAGTTAGAATTGCATTTGCAACTAAAATTCATAAATTAATACACATAAATTGATTAAACCCACATTAAAACAAGATTTAAATCATTAAACAACAATACCCATAAACTAATTAGACAAATAATCACATGATCACACCCTAAGAATTGGGGTTTTAGCTACACATCATAAAAAGATAAAAACAATTACGAACTATATTAGCCATGAGCTGGGTAAAAGTATCCAAGTCTTTACAATGCTCTAAATTGAATAAATTCCAAAACCCACTTGAAAATCGTCAAATTTAAGCTTCAAAAGTTTCAAAGTATACAATGGAAACTCAAAAACATAGAGAAAAACTCACAATCTCGAACTCAGGGAATCAGAACTCCTCAAATTTCATTTAAAATTTCAATTTACAGTTGTTTAATTTTTGGCCTGAAGAGCCATTGGGCGAAGTAACTCGCGCCTCGCCAAACCAGTCGGGGATCCACCCTTCGCTCCAATCCATCGCCTATTTGTATTGACCATTTATCGTCAGGGTTCTGTGACTTTAGGCGATCAAGGATGCTATCTCAGAGTCGTTCAACGATACGTCGACTGCCCATTTTTGTCACTAAGTCGGTTCCTCGCCAGGGCTGGCACGCTCGAACTTTGGGCGAGCTAAAGAGCCACTCAGTGGCTCGCCGAGTTGTTTTAGCGATCACCAAGATCGCGTTTCTTCACCTCATCAGTTTGTTTGCTCCTTTTTTATCGGTAGTGCCCTTGCCTTGCTCCTTAGGACTTCATAACTGTAAATCAACACTTTAATATTAGTTTAGAGCATAAATTAGGCATTTGAGGACACTTAATCTATCAAAACAAAGCCCTAAATGAGTCAAAATCTCGGACTCATCAGCAACTAATAGAACCAGTCAACTCCCAGCCAAGCTAGCAAGAGTGACAACCAATACAGGCCACCCAGCCAGACAATCCATTCCCAGAGGCGTACCGCCCGGCTAGCAAAAGTGACGTAAAGGCATGTCGACTCCATAGAGGATCTCAGATATGTAAGATGCCTAGCGAGTCAAATCTTAGGGGACTAGCCCCCAGCTAGCAAGAGTGAATTGAGGGTGTATCAACTTCAGAGAAGATATAAAGTAGGCTCGAAATCCTCGTGGATCGATGGCCACCCTGAAGATATCACGAGAAGCTCCAAGCTTGAAGTACTCCAGTCCTGAGAAAGCACACAACCTCCGATAACACATTGGAGTGACAGAAATAGGGAGAGAAAATAGCATTTCTAACAAGTAGCACAAAAGCCTAAGCTAAGGCTTATACTATCAGACCCTAGTACTTTATTCCAGTCTACAAGGGCATAGTCCATCCTAACGACGTCGGAGACAAAACAAAGTCATAAGGTGCATGAGTCTAAGGCAACACTAGCCTATCTTAGGCTAAGGCCAAAGATATATAAGGAAACAAATAAAGCTAAAGTAATTTCATATAGCATGCAAGTTACACCACCAACCCTACTAGCATGGTGCTACCCTGGATACAATAGTAATCAACACTAAACCATGGTATCTAGGATAAAAATAAGAAATAACTAGGTACCCACCCACAATTCACACTAATCATCATGAATATACACATTCATGCTCAATCTCAGTAGAGAGGAAGTCGTAGACTACCTGTAAGCCGATTGCGCGCGCTCAAAATCACAAGAACGAGGCTTTTCTTTTCCAAACGACCTTTGGACTCTGCCAAGATATCAAAAATAGGAGCACACCATAAGTACAATCATTAGTACACTAAAAACATATAAAATAGAAATAGGCTAATTTTTGAGTCAAACGAGAACTGTGAGACCCACCCTGGAATTCTAGAATTGACTTTATAAAGATTTCCTAAACTATGCCTCGAAATTTTGTTCTAACATTTAATGCAATTTGAGGCTAAAAAATAGCTATCACATAACATCCAATAAAAACCCAAATTAACAAGAAAGCTCAACAACAAAAAACATAAATTCACCTCAAACAGAGATTGCCAGTGCTCCCCAAACACACCACAACGAAGCCTCACTAATCTCGGACGTGTGGGACGTTAAATCACAGAATTCCAAGTTAAAACTAACAAAAAAATTGAGTAAGAACCTTACTCTCTAGAGCTCATCGTGTCTGGTCATTAAATAAGACTAGACCTCGAGTTTCATTGTGGTGGCGAGAAGACGGATTGTGATCATGACTCATTAGGAGGCTGGCTGTCATGCCCTGAGGCTACCCCCTAGATGTAACACGAGACCTAGGATCGCAAGTGACCCCAAGCTAACCCTGAGTCTGGCATATCACAAGCATACTGAATATATAACTAAGATAAGTGGAAGCATAACTAATAAATGAGTCAAAAGTAAAAGACTCCAAATGAAAATATATCTAAATATCTGGGGGGAAACAATCCTAAAACACTTAACAATGACTCTATGTATGAAAGCCTCTGCTACTGATGAGCAATTGGGACAATTTCCCAGCTAAGTCAAAAAAATACTAAAAGACTGAAAGTAAGCGAACTAAACCAAACATAAAGAAATTTCCTCGAACTTTGAGGACTCACCACTGAACCTACATCATAAAATGATGTAGCGCAAAGTATGCATCAGTACTATGAATGTACTGAGCATGCATGATATAGATTCTAAGTTGAACGATATAAATAGAACAATATAATACTGACAATATAGACTGGTCATGGAAATAGGTTATACTGAAGTATAACTAAAAACTGAGCTAGATTCAATGACTAGGTACTAATCATGAAGATAACATGTTGAACTGAAAGCTGAAGTAAATGTTGGTAAGATGGGCAATGCCATAAGAGCATGACTGTGGGAGTAACTATTAACAGACAAAAACTGCGTGAGCTAAATGTGGAGTCCGATGTACACGCCCAATCGAGAGGACCCAATATACCTTGCCAGGGGTATTGAGGCATTATTGTGGTCTGATCACTAAAATTGGTGCCCAACAAAGGGGACTTCTGAACCTACGTTGGCAGGTAGTTCTGGAACTATGAGGGTAGGTTGAACCCTAGTCCAACTCAGTGATAAGTCTATTCCCAACTAAACATGTGTTTAGCTAAAATGCAGCAAAAATACTGAGTAGCTCAAAATACTGACATGCTATCTGAAAATACAACATAAATATACTAAAAGATATGACATTCGAGTTCTGAAGCATGATTTTCTAACTGATCTACGTAGAAAGTATAATTCATAAGTACTGATAATTAATACAAGATAGGGTTCTGAATTGTATGCTTGGAACTATGCAAATTTTCCAAGAAACATGTTATTTAGAATCGTGGAACTATAGCAGTTAAAGTCACAATGAATCTCTAAGATTTCAGAAACCCTAGGCCAGAACAATTTATGTAAACTTGAAGAACTAACTGAATTTTAGGGACCTAATTGGTGAAAGGATCCTACTAGTGAAATCCCACATACCTTGTGACAAAAATTACGGAGAAATCCTTTGGATTTCGGGGCTGAACAAGAAGAAGATCTTTTCTTGTTCTTGGGAAAACTATCGCCTATTTTCTCTTCTTTTCGGTTTAAGTTAGATGATTTTAGGATAACGAGGGTTCTGGGTAGTCTCTGACAAGATTATTAGGCTTAGACTGAGTAAAAGGACGTAGTTTAAGTACCAAACTAATCGGGGGAAAGACCAATGAGACCCTGACTTAAAAGCTCATAAAGTGACTTCAAGACAGGCTTCACGAGCCATCTAGAGGACCACGTCCCATCAAGTGGGTCGTGAAGATGCTCTGCTCGATAGGGATTCACTATATCAGGCATAACTTTTTACTCCAGGCTCAGAATTAGGCAAACTTAGTGGAATTGGAAAGAAGACTCAAAGACCTTTAATTTGATAGTTCATGGGCCACCTAATTTATTTTGTGTTGAAAGATATGATCTTTTGAAGTTGATCAAAACATCAAAGTCTATCAAGACTCTTTCATGAGCAACTTCACCACTCGTGCGAAGCTCCACGGACTACCTAGTGGTCTGTGATCCTTCAGATTAGCCATGGTGGTTCTTTTCCCCTTCACAAGCCACTTTATAGCGTGTTTGGAGCTCTACAGACCGTCTAGTGGTCTGTGGTTTTTTGCCTTTTGCTGGGTGCACAGCCACAAGAAGAGTGACAGGTCGTGATCCTCTTCACGGCTGGTGGACCCCTCTATGGTTTTCCCCTATCTCTTGTTCAATCTTAGTTCAGATTTTTGAGGTGTTACAATATCTCCCCGTTGGGATCATTCTTCCTCGAATAAAGTTTAAACAAGTTCAGTTTAGATGAAAGTGCTAAAATCCCTACTAATTGAGTACTAGAAATTAATAACTACTGAACTGATTTCCATGAACATGCAAATATGTTGAAATGAAAGGATAACTAACGGAACATAATACTAATACTTAATTACCCAAGGGTAAGCTGAGAGACTAGAGAGGAACTATTACCTTAACCTGAAACTGAATCAAAAGGAAAGAGGTAAGGATACTTATCCATCTTGGTTGTTTCTGTTTCCCATGTAGCTCCCTCTACGGACTGAATCCTCCACAAACCCTTTACTGAAGCGACTTCCTTATTTCTCAACGTACAGACCTGGTAGCCAAGAATCTCAATTGGAATATCCTCATAGGTGAGGCTATCCTTCGCAGCCATACTCTCTAAAGGTATTATCGATGTCGAATCACCCACACACTTTTTCAACAAGGAAATGTGAAAGACTGGATGAATCGGTGCTAGTTCTGCTGGCAACTCCAACTCATAAGCCACATTACCTACCCTTTTCACGATTATGTAAGGACATACATTCCTGGGACTAATCTTCCCTTTATTGTCAAATCTCATCACCCCTTTCATGGGTGACACTTTTAGGAAAACCCAATAATCGATTACAAACTCTAAGTCCCTTCTCCTCACATCTGCATAGGACTTCTGAGGACTCTGAGTTATCTTTAGTCTATCTCTAATGAGCTGAACTTTCTCAATAGCCTTATGAACCAAATTTGGCCTAATCAAGGCTGCTTCACCAACTTCAAACCAACCTATCAGAGACCTACATCTACACCCATATAGTACGGGGCCATCTAAATACTAGAATCAAAGATATTATTATAGGCGTACTCTATGAGAGGTAGGTAATCATACCAATTACCCTTGAAATTAATCAGGAAAGCTCTCAACATCTCCTCTAAGTTATGAATAGTACACTCTGCCTGGCCATTCTTATGTGGATGACATATTGTACATAGATTTACCTAAGTACCAAGACCTTTCTAAAACTATTTCTAGAAATGAGATGTAAACTAAGGACCTCTATCTAAGATGATAGACAAGGGAACCAATCCAATCTGAGTATCTCGCTAATGTAGAGTCTAGTATAATCCTTCACAGAATCTATAGTCTTGACATCCAAAAATTGAGCGGACTTAGTGACTCTGTCCACTCTCACCCAAATGGAGTAATGTTCTTTGCAAGTATGAGGTAAATCCATAATGTTGTCTACGAGCAAGCTGGTGAACATCTTTGGCTAATTCTTTCTTCTCTTTCTTAACATATGCAACACTACCCATGGATAATCTGCTCAGGGCGTCAGCCACTACACTGTCCTTACCCGGATGGTAGAGCACATTCATGTCATATTCTTTGAGGATTTCAAGTTATCTCCTCTTACGAAGATTCAACTCCGTCTAGCTAAAAATATATCGGAGGCTTTTATGATATGTGAATACATCCACATGAACACCATACAAGTAGTGTCTCTAAATCTTTAGGGCAAACACTACGACGGCAAGCTCGAAGTCATGAGTCGGGTAAATCTTCTCATAGACCTTAAGTTGTCTAGAAACATAAGCTATGACATTACCTTGTTGCATCAACACACAACCTAGGCCAACCCTGGATGCATAATAATAAACCACATAACCATCTGGTAGAGTCGAGACAAGAATTTTTCTCACGCTCATCTGGCCACTGAAACTTAACCTTTGTATGAGTCGACTTGGTCACTGGGGAAGCTATGGATGAAAATCCTTCAACAAACCTCATGTAATAACCAGCCAAACCCAGGAAACTCCAGATATCTGTCAGAGAGGTGGGTCTACGCCAGTGCGGTACTACCTCAATATTTTGAGAATCCACTCGAATTCCTTCATTGGATACCGCATGCCTAAGGAAAGTGATCAACTACAACCAAAATTAACATTTGATGAATTTAGCTAATAGTTGGCGATCTTTGAGGGTTTGCAGAACAACTCTTAGATGAGTTGCATGCTCTTTCTTACTCCGATAATAAATGTATATATCATCAATAAAGACGATGATGAACGAGTCTAGATATTGTTTGAATACTCTGTTCATTATGTCAATGAAAGCTGCAGGAGCATTTGTTAGTCCAAAAGACATAAATACAAATTTGTAGTGACCATACCGAGTTCTGAAGGCTATCTTCGGGATGTCACTATCTTTGACTCTTAGCTGATGATAGACGGGTCTGAGGTCTATCTTGGAAAATAAACTAGCACCTTAGTGTTGGTCGAACAAGTCATCAATCATGGAGATGGGATACTTATTCTTGATTGTGACTTTTTTCAACTAATAATAGTCAATGCATATCCTAAGAGAAACGTCTTTCTTTTTCATGAACAATACTGGAGCATCCCATGGAGAGATGTTGGGTCTGATGAAGCCTATATATAGAAGGTCTTTCAACTGTTCTTTCAATTCTTTAAGCTTAGTTGGAGCCATTATGTAAGGAGGAATTGAAATAGGTTGGATATCTGGAAGGAAATCTATTCCAAAGTTGATTTCTCTCTCAGGAGGAACTCCAGGAAGATCTTCTACAAACACTTTTGGAAACTCATTCACCACCCGGATTGACTCAAGAGTTAGGGTTTCGGTGTTTGAATCCTTAACCCAACCAAGATGATAGATATTTCCTTTGGAAATCATTTTCCTAGCCTTAAGGTAAGAGATAAATTGACCCATAGGCACTGAGTTTCTACCCTTCCACTATAAGACTGGATCGCTTGGAAATTGAAACCGAACAATCCTAGTTCCACAGTCGACTGAGGCATAACAAGAATGCAACCAATCCATTCCTAAAATGATATCGAAATCTACAATATCTAACTCTACAAGATCTTCTGAGATGACTTTCTAGGAAACTGTGACAAGGCAATTTTTGTTTACCTGTCTAGCTATAACTGAGTCACTAACTGGAGTAGAGACTGAGAAGGGTTCTGAGAGAGTTTCTGGACTGACACAGAAGTTTACTGCTATATAGGGAATTAGAAAAAAAAGTGTAGCCCCAAGATCTAATAATTCATAAACATCTAAATGGATGACTTGTATTGTACTAGTGACCACATCAGGAGAACATTCGTGGTCGTGGTGAGCTTGAAGAGCATACAACCTATTCTGGTGGTGACTACCACATGTACCGGATGAGGCACCCTGCTTAGGACGGCGGCCCGCTGGAGCTGGTGAAGTTGTTGAATGAGACATGTTATCTCTTTGTCCTTTCCTGGCAGAAGGGCTATCCTTCAACCTATGACCAGACTGACCACACCCAAAACACCCATATCTGCCAGCAAGACACGCGCCAGGATGGTTCCTACCACACTTTGGACAAGATGAAAAAAACTTCTTACCAGAAGAACTCCCCTAAGACTTAGAGCTTGATGCCCTTCCTTTCTGATCTTGTCGAAACATAGGGGATGGAGCTTTAGCTATGAAGGTGTTGGGGATGTAGAACTTTGCATATTTAGTGAGTGATTTCCACCGCCCAACCTATGCTGAGAGCATTCATAATTTCATGTTCTAGCCTTCTTGTTATCCTTAGCGATCTCCTTGAGCTTATCTCCCTCAACCTGCTGAGCATAGGTCACTAGTCTAGAGATATCCATATCCCCTAATAGCATAGCATTCCTTCACTCGGTCTTCACCAGATCAGATACTCTAAACAAGAATTTGCTCATTTGTTCTCTCAGATCGGCAACCACATGAAGAGTATACCTGGAAAGTTGGGTGAGCTTTAGCCCATATTCTTATACTAACATCGAACTCTGCCTCAAGTTCATAAACTTCTGAGCCTTAGCCTCCCTCAACTCTCTCGAGAAGAACGTGTCAAGAAAAGCTCCAATAAAACAATACCAAGTCACATGAGCTGCAACCTCACCCCTATTGTCTTTCCACTAAGTGAACCATATATGAGACACATCCTTAAGTTTATAGGATTCTAGTTCAACACTATTAGTACCAATCACTTGCATTACCTCAAGAATCTTCTTGACCTCATCAATAAAGTTTTGTGGGTCCTCACCAACCTTCGACCCTAGAAACTTTGGCGGATTCATACGAACAAAGTCTCAAACCCTAGCTATAGTTGACCCACCAGTGGGGTTTGTAGGAACTAGGCCTCTTAATTGTTTTGGTTGGCTACAGTCTGAGCCAAAAGCTGGATCGCATTATGGAACTCTACATTTATAACCTCATGGTTCAAGATTGGAGGAACTCCGTTAGCATTGTGTGCATTTTCACTTTGTGCGTTAGTTCTGGAGGAGGCATGATCTGAAATGCATAATGATGGATTAGAAAAGAAAAGTTGAATCACACTTCACGCATGATATGAATAGCAAAAGCAGTGAAGTTTACTTATAACACCTAGTAGCTTCCCCATCATAAGTGTGGCGCGCTTAACACCAATGAAATAGTCTCTACTTAGTGCAGCTTCTAGATACCCTAGGACTCTTGAACTTGATGCTCTGATACCAAGTTTGTAACACCCTGAGGTTACCCCTTAGACGTAACACGGGACCTAGGATCAAAAGTGACCCCAAGCTAAACCTGAGTCTGGCATATCACAAGCATACTAAATATATAAATAAGATAAGTGGAAGCATATCTAATAAATGAGTCAAAACTAAAGGATTCCAAATGAAAAAATATCTGATTATCTCAGGGAAAAAACCCCAAAATGCTTAACACTGACTCTGTCTAAAAGCCTTTACTACTGATGAGTTGCTGGGACAAGTCCCCAGCTAACTCAAAAAATATATTGAAAGATTAATAGTAAGCTAACTAAAACAAGCATAAAGAAACGTCCTTGAACTATAAGGACTCACCACTAAAGTTGCCGAGTATAGTATGGAAATCGTACTAAGCATAATTTGGATGATAAGCGCCTGAACCTATATCATTAAGTGATGTAGCACAAAGTATGTGTCAGTACTTTGAATGTACTTAGCATGCAAGATATAGATACTAAGCTTAATGATATAAACAGAAAAATATAATACTAACAATATAGACTAAGCATGGCAATAGGTTGTACTAAAGTATAACTTGAAGCTGAGCTAAATACAATGACCACGTACTAATCATGAAGATAACATGCTGAAATGAATACTAAAGTAAATACTGATAACATGGTCAAAGAAATAAGAGTATGACTGTGAGAGCTACTATTAACTGACATAAACCATGTAAGCTAAACATGGAGTCTGATGTATACGCCCCATCGAGAGGACAATATATACCTTTTCAAGGGTATAGAGGCATGACTGTGACGTGATCACTAACACTGATGCCCATTATAGAGAACTTATGAACCTACGTTAGCACGTAGTTTTGGGACTTTGAGGGTAGTTTGAACCCTAGTCCAACATGGTGCTAAGTCTACTCCCAACTGAATATGTATATAGCTAAAATGCAACTGAAATAATGAGTAGCTCAAAATACTGACATGCTATCTGAAATGTGTAACGACCCAGAAAACTAGTAAGAGAAAATAGAGCCTAACGAGTTTGTTTTTGAGTTTGTTGTGGGGTTTGAAGTTGTAGAATGTCTTCCCAGTTTAGGTTGAAGAGTTTAGGGGTTAAACGTCAAGGTACGACTCCCCAAGGACCAACCAAGGGTCCTTGAGGGGGACCCAAAAGTCTAACCCCCAAAGCTGCCAAAAATACCAAAAGCTTTCAAAAATATAAGGACCTACGGATGGGACCTACTCCCAGTAGGTCCATCCACGCCCCTTGGGTGGCTTCCGTGGGTCAAGGTCCCAAGTTTCAAGCCCATCCCTAAACCACAGACCTGAAGGACGAGGCGTGAGCCCACCTATGGTCCGTAGGTCATGGGGCGTAGGTCACCACTGTTTTTCAGACAAGTTTCGGCCAAGTGAGGGGTGGCTTGGTAAATTCCTCTCCTCAAATATTCTCTCTCTAGAAACCACCATTGGAGAAGAAGGATTCAAGCTTTCAAGATCAATATCTCACCATTCTCACTCAAATTTCATGGAGTTTCTTCCCTAAAGGTATGGTAGTCTTCATCCTTGATTAAATTTCATTCAAGGAGCCCTATCAAAAGATGATTTCAAGTTTCCAAAATCCCCCAAAAACCTAGGGTTTTCAATCTATGCATGGGTTCAATTCCAAAAATATTTCAAAGGTTTATATATGATGAATTATGAATAGATTGTTGAATAAATGATGAATTATAGTGATTTTCTCCTATGAACCCATGTTTCCCCCAATATCCTAAGTTGTGAATTGTGAATGGGAATTGATTAAGCATGAAAGTATGTTGAATTGTTTATGTTTATTTTGAATTAGTTATTTAATAATGTTAATTACTTTATTTAATGTAGTATTCTAGATGTTTGGGTTGAGATAGATTCATGGCCTTCGAGGGCAATTTCATGAAGGATTTATGTATGATTATGATGTGAAGAATATGCATGTGGTTACAATGAATGTATTATGATCATGTTTAGAATGAAATTGTGTTATTATTGAAAGATTATCCTCAATTAACACTCATGAATGATGATGATAGAATGTTAAGGGTCTCTATGATGTGAATGTTGTATCTTGAATTGGTAGGCTTAAGCATCTTCTTCTTGTATAAATGAAAGTAATGTGGATTGATGTATCTTGAATTGGTAGGCTTAAGGCATCCTTTTCTTTTATTGATGAATGTGACTTTGAATGTCGTATCTTGAATTGGTAGGCTTAGGTATCATGTTCTTGTGTAATGAATGTGTCTTGACTTACCGAATATGAATCGATAGGCCTATGGCATTCCTTTCATAAATGACTAACGAATGTGTCTTGACTTGATGAATATGAATTGATAGGCCTATGGCATTCCTTTCATAAATGACTAATGAATGTGTTCTAAGGCTATGTGTTGAATCGATAGGCTTATGACATTCCTTTCATAATGAGACAATGAACTAATGTAATGATGACTCTTTAATCGATAGGCTTATGGCATACCTTTCCTAAAGAGTCAATGACTAATGTAATGATGAATCTTCAATCGATAGGCTTATAGCATTCCTTTCATAAGGATTCAATGAGCTATTTTAATAATGTACCATGAATCGATAGGCATATGGTGTTCCTTTCATGTGTAATAATGTATCTTGGGTCGATAGGCCAATGGCATTCCTCTCAAGTACAATAATGTGAATGTGAATGAACCACTTTATGGGAATGGAGGCTAAACATCGAGTGGATATGATAAGATGGAAACTCTCCCAACGTTAGGTTAGGGTTCCAATGAGCATCTTCCTATCTCATAACTATGTGCCCACATAGGATATTAGCTAGTGGATCCACCTAAGCTAAAATTTTACCGGTCCTACCTTAGCCAAGTATACCAACCCTTACGATGTGGGATAGTACATCGGATTCCATGCTAAGCTCACATGGTCTATGTTGGTTAAACGCTTATTCCCATTATGTGAGATGTGCACTATGGTTACTCAAGAAGTTCTATGAAGTGTGGGTGGTTGTATGGGATGCCATTCATGCATTGCACGAGTAGTTTTTGAGAGGGCTTTAGTGAGTTCTCTAATGTCTTTTATGACTAATGAATGAATGTGCTCTTGAAGAAGCTAATGAAGAATGTTGACTTATATGCTTAAATGAGATGATTCATGCTTTACTTGGATTGTATTATGAGTTACTTTCCTTGTCATGACTTATGAAATGTTTATGTTCCTTATGTATGAGTATTGTCTAAAGATGAAAAAGGAGAATGGTAAATTCACTTTTGGTGGCCTTAATGTGGTACTTAGTGTGGATGGTGGTATGGGACGCTATTCATACATTGCACAAAGTATAGCTTGGGATTACTTAAGGTGAAGGCTTTAATGTGATGAAATGGCATGTATGTTGATTATGTTCTAAAGTGATGAAATGGCTTGCATGTTGATTATACTTGTATCTTATGCCTCTTATACTTATGTTTCTGAATTTTCTCAAAATTGGCATAAAGCATGGTTTTCAACTAAAATGTTCGTTTTAAGCATGGTTTTTGCATGGCTATCATACTTAGTAGATTAAATGTGTTAACCCATATTTATTCTATTTTTCTACAAAGTGTAGGTTCCGGCAAGTGAGTTGAGTTCTTCTAGTTGAAGCTTGTATTGAGTTCTTCCAAGACTTGTGGTATGTCCTCATGGATTCGAGGACAAGTACTTTTGATGTTTCATGTCTTTCATTGTAATAGACTCTTTTTAGACTTCTATTTTAAAGGGTCGTGACCCTACTTTTTATTCGAAGATTATTTTTAGATGGCCATGTGAGACTACTAGACTTTTGCTATTTTAAATGATAAAAGTTTTATTTTTGTACCATTTTCCTTATATCGAATGTTATGAATGATATGAGGCTTTTCGAAGTCTTGTACGCTATGTCGCGTCCGGGGTGTAATCTCGGATCGTGACAAAATGCAACATAAATATACAGAAAGATATGTCATTCGATTTCTGAAGCATAATTTTTTAACTGATCTTCCTAGCAAGTATAATTCATGAGTACTGATGATAATTAATACAAGCGAGGGTTCGAAATTTTATACATTGAACTATGCAATGTTTTCAAGAAACATGTTCTTTAGAATCGTGGAACTATAGTTGCTAAAGTCACAATGAATCTCCAAGATTTTGGAAACCCTAGGTCCGAAAATTTTATGAGAAATTGAAGAACTGACTAAATTCTAGGGACCTAATGGGTGAAAGGAAACCACTAGCGCAAACCCACATGCCTGGCGACGAAAACTACGGAGAAATCCTTTGGATTTTGGGGTTTTAAATTGAAGAAGACCTCTGCTTGTTCTTGGGAAAACTATCACCTCTTTTCTCTTCTTTTTATTCTAAGTTAGATGAGTTTAGGAGAATGAGGGTTCTAGACAGTCTTTGACTAGTTTATTAGGCTTAGACTGGGTAAAACGACGTACTTTAAGCAATAAATGACGTAGTTTAAGTACCAAATGCATAGGGGAAAAGACCAATGCGACCCAGACTTAAAATCTGACGAAGTGACTTCAAGACAGGCTTCACGGGCCATCTAGAGCACCACGACACTTCAAGTGGGTCATGAAGATGCTCTACCCGAAAGGGTTTCACTATTTTGAGCATAACTTTCTACTCCGGGATCTGAATTAGGGAAACTTGGTGGTGTTTGAAAAAGGACTCAAAGACCTTTAATTTGATAGGTCATGGGCCACATAAATCATGTTGTGCTGAAAGATATGATATTTTGAAGTTGACACAAACCTCAAAGTCTGTCAAGCCTCTTTCACGGGCCACTTCACAGATCGTGTGAAGCTCCACGGACCATCTAGTGATTTGTGGTCCTTCATAGTTGTCGTGGTGGTTCTGTGTCCCCTTCACGCACCACTTCACGGCTTGTGTGGAGCTCCACAAATGTCCAGTGGTCCGTGGTTTTTCACCTTTTTTTGGGTGCTCAACCACAAGCAGGGTAATGGGTCATGGTCCTCTTCACGGCTCGTGGACTTCTCTATGGTTTACTCGTCTCCCTTGTTCAATTTGAGTTCAAATTTTTGAGGTGTTAAACTTACCATCATAGAGAACCTACCTCGTAGTTGTGATGACCTAGGGAGGTCAACCCTTCATCGTGACCACGATAGTGGGCCATCTAGTCACAAAGAACTAAGGCCCATACATTCGTGAATGCGACCAAGGACCACTTAATCACGAACAGAAAGTTGGCCTGCACCAGCTAATGTAGATCAGCTGGTTTGGCAAAGTTCTAAATCTCCGACGGGTTGCTCTAAATTTGTTCAGAACCCCATGCCGCAATAGAGATATGCAACCCTACCAAATTGGTCAAAACTTCCATACGAGGACGTCTTGATAGAATGTGGTTCCAACACCAGACTCTAATTAAGCCAAACTCCACAAGAGGGCTCAAAATTAGCCCAAAAGCCTCAAGACCTAAATGAAGGATTGTTCTAGCTAAAAATCAACATTCTAGAGCTAAATGTGTTGATAAATGCCTCATCCAAGCTTGTTTACCCAGAATATAGACTAAGGTCAAACTTACGCTTCAAAATGAAAGTTAAAATGTCTAATCACACAGACTCGTAGTGAAAGCATCTAGAGTAATGTCGACTATGCTACTAGTCTAGAATGACCCTTCGGAGCTCAAAGAATTATCAAAATTGGATTCTGAAGTCATCTTGTTAAAGTTTTGGTCAAAATGTCCGTTCAAGGTTCAAAACCTCCAAAATACTAAAACTCACACAAGAACTAAATGAACGACCGGTTGACCGAATTTCTAGTCCCATAAAGTTATAAATGACTTGGGGTCGCTACACAAAAGCTTTAAATAATGAATTGGAGGCATAAACACAAAATTGACCAGGAGGTCATTACAAGTTTTCTCTAAAGCTAAGGACGAAGAAGATATGGTTTAACTTCAAGATCTCCAATTCACTATAGCTTTTGGGCCTTGATAACTAAGTCATGTTAGTATTAAAATATGGAGTCCATTCCTCCATAGGGTTTCCAAGATCTTCCAATTTTACAAGTTCAATTCTCAATTCAAAGTTAGGGTTTTATTCTATCTTTATGAGTTTTTTTTCAATTATGATTCAATTAGTTATTTTCTATCTTCTGTTGCATGAATTAAAGTAATTAATTTTTTTTGAGTTGAATTCATATGAACCAATGCATGATCATTGAATTTTTACTCTAAACACATGATGAAGCTTATGAACTATGAAATGTGAATTTATGAATATATGTATGTTTCCTTATGAAATTTATATAAATGATTTGAGGATGCTTTGAGATGAAAGTATCAATGTTGTTGTGAAAGGTTTTCTCACATACTACTAAGTTCATGATTGTGAAAGGTTTTCTCATATAAGGATTCATAAGGTTGAAAGGTTTTCTCATCTAAGTTGAATCAAGTTTTAAGAGCTATTCTAAATAACTTTAACTTGGATTGGTTGCTTAATAGTGCATTTCCATGGATGATAATATGAATATGATTAATGACATTTCCATGGGATTTTACTTAGCACCGAGTAGGATTTGGGATGAAGGTTTTCTCCTAGCGAATTGTTGATCACCACCTTGCTCGCCTTTTAAGCCTTCAATTTCTCACAAGAATTGTCAATTTTGGTGATGGTTACCTTGTTTTCCCTTTCCATTCGGTGTGTAGCCATTCCTATTTGAGTTCGTTGATCTCCCTTGATTAATTTAATCAGTGCATTGTTAACTTTGGCGATGTCATACCCATAGGGAAATCTGCCTTTCTTTAGGCGATCAAAAATGAGGAGTTTACACTTCTTTTTATGTTTTTGTCCATTATTTAAAACATACATCCTTACTGTCACGCCCCAACACTACCCCCGAGACGCGGACACGGGACCTAGGACCACAAGTGATCCCAAGCTAACCCTGTTGGCATGATCATGAGCATACTAAATATAATCTGAATAATAGAAACTGTGCGGAAGCTAAATCATAAATAAGATGAAAAGATGGGGAATACCCATATACTATAACTGAGATATAGGAAATTCTGATGAGTTTAATACAAAGGAA
>JAJOOO010012951.1:0-28702 GCA_029582685.1 Solanum piurae
AAAGAATTATCAATGCATGCAAAACACTATTCAAGAATTGCTTATTTACTATTCATACGTTGTTAATCGCTCATGGTTCCCACAACCCTAGTTGTGGAGTTTAGTTACCCATAATCATATGAACATAATTCATTGTTTTAGATGAAAGAATTATGAACTTACGTACGAAGAATAATAAACCCAGAAATTCAACTTGAATTGCAATACCAAAATCTTTAAAACGAACTTAGGAAATTAAGAATTGCTAAAGTTGCAAGTTAATCTCCCAAGTCAAGAACTAGAATAGAATAATAATGTCTAAACCTCAAAAACGAGGTTTACATGCCCTATTTATAGAAAACAAGTCCTAAATTAAAAATGAAACAAAATAAGGAAAGTTTCATTCAGGCACGCGTCTTCAATTCACGAGACTGACTCACGGACCGTCAATGGATCTACGGTCCGTGAGTCCCTTCCGTCAGCCCAGCCTTAGAAAATATTTCAGCTTCCAAAATCCAGCTTCACTGAAGCAAACGACGGATGTACAGTACGGACCGTAGATCGATCTATGGTCCGTCAATCCCCCTCCGTAGCTCCATACTTGGAATCTTCAAAAATTAGGTACTGAAACCCTCACAATATTAATCTACGAATCAACAGTACGGTCCGTAGATCAATCTATGGACCGTCAATGAGCGTCGTGGTTCCACACTTGTCAAATTTCCCTGATTTGCCTTTTATGCCTTGGCTGCTGATCTACAACCATCATCTACGGAGCGTCAATGGACCTACGGTCTGTAGATCACCTCCGTAGATGCCTTTTTCTGCATTTCTTTCAGCTGTCTCTTAAATTCCGTGCCTGAACATCTTTCCTGCAAAATATGATAAAAACACAATCAAAACCACTACAAAAAGTCCCTAGACACACACAACTTGTAAGTGAAATGTATTAAAATACCGTAAATTCACGGTATATCAGTGACCCTATTCAATTGCCGATAATCTATACACATTCTCATACTACCATCCTTTTTATTAAAAATCAAAACTGGAGTACCCCATGGGGAAGTACTAGGAAGAATAAATCCCTTATCAAGAAGCTCTTGGATTTGAGCCTTAAGCTCTCTTAATTCTGTCGGAGCCATGCGATATGGAGGGATAGAAATAAGACGTTTACCAAGCTCTAAATCAATGCAAAAATCTATATCTCTATCTGGAGGCATACCCGACAAATTATTAGGAAACACTTCTATAAATTCCGACACCACATGAATAAACTCAATGGATGGAGCCTCAATCTCAACATCCCTAATATGAGCCAAATAAGCCAAACAACCTTTCCATATCAATTTCTTAGCCTGAATGGAGGATATGATCTTAGTTCTCTTAGTCTTGTACACCTCTTTCCACTCTAATTTTTCCCTTCCCAAAATTTCTAGAGTTACAGACTTAGTGTTACAATTAAGCACAACATAATAGGGGGACAACCAAGTCATGCCTAAGTTTATATCAAAATCAGTCATATCCAAAATCACCAAATCAGCCCAAGTCTTAAAACCCATAAACAAAAATAGGACAAGAACGATAGACATGGGTAACTATGACTGACTCTCCAACTGGGGTAGAAACATGGATATGGGCATCAAGTATATCACAAATCATAGCAAACTCTGAGGTAAACCACACATATACATAAAAATAAGTAGAACCCAGATCAAACAACACATTAGCCATCCAGTCACAGACAAGAATAATACCTGTGACCACCGCGTCAGATGCCTCAGCCTCATTCTTGCCCGGAAAAGTATAACACTGAGCCCTATCATCTTGATAAACCACTTCTCTGCCTGGTTGCACATTACCCCTGCCCACATTACCATTTCCTCTACCTTCATGACCTCGCTGATTACCTCCTCACCCACCTTATGGATGTCCTCTACCAATATTACCGTTCCCCGTGGGTACCACTGCTCTAGACTGTTGCTGCACAGAATCTAACACACGTGGATGGGGACAATCTCTCCTCATATGCCCAGGTTCTCCACAGTTGTAACAAGTACGATCAAAAGATGGTCTGCCGCCCGTCGAAGGCGCGACTCCCTGGCTATACTGAAAATTATGAGATGGATTTTCCGAGTAACTACCTACAGAGGTGGGCATATCAGACTGAATTGGCTTGGCTGCAAGCGTTGGCCTTTCGGACCCATTGGAATAAGAACCTTGAAAGTTACCCGAGTTCTTGGCCCTTTTTGTCCATGCCTTTGGTTGATTGTCTCGCCTCACCCCCTCTACTTTCTTAACATAGTCTGTTATGTCATTGAAGCTCCTCCCTGCAGAAGTCATATGAACATATAATACTTGCAACTCAAAATTTAATCCCCTAATATATAACTGGATCCTCTCTTCCTTAGTAGTCACCAATTGAGTAGCATATCTAGGTAAAACATGGAACTTTGCCTCATAAGCAGCCACAATCATACCACCTTGCTCCAAAACCATGAACTCATCCTTCTTGCGATCCCTCAAAGTCCTAGGCACATATTTCTCTAAGAACAGAGCATGAAACTGGGTCCATGTAAGTGGAGGTAAAGTAGAAGATCTGCATTCCATGTAAGCTCTCCACCACTGCTTAGCCACCTTGAAGTTGGAAAGAAACAAACTCAATCCCATGTTGATGAACAATACCCAGTTTATGAAGCCTTTCATTACAATCCAGAATGAACTCATAAGCATCCTCATTCTCAGAACTAAGAAACACATGAGGCTTTAGCTTCAAAAACTTAGTCATCATTTCATGCTCATTACCAGTCATAACAAAACCTAACAAAGGATGGAAGAAAGCATCATTACCTTCGGTCCCACCCACCTTGGACGCAGTGCTAGCAACATGAGGATTAGTAGAAGCTTGAGTTGCTTGGGTAGAAAGAAACACTCCAGGACCAACCAATCCCCTTAAGAATGACATGATCTGTTGAGCTAACACTGGATCCAAAGGAGGAACACCTGTAGTCCCAGCCTGCACCTCTTCCTCTTGTTCCACATCCTCAACATCTTCAACATCGACATTCTCCTCTTCAATCTCTTCATGATACATAAGAGGGTTCTCATTCACATGAGCATTCTGAACAAGAGCTCCATTTCCAACAGGCGCTACTCTTCCATGACCTCTACCCCTAGCTCTTCCTCTAACCTTGCCTCGACTGCGACCTCTTGCTGCAGATTCCTCAACCAGAGCATTAATGGGAGCTACGAAACTAACGCCGTTGAATCTAGTATTAACCATCTACGGACAGAAGAGTGAAGGAGGTTAGATACCAATTTGAATCGCCAGATACCAATTGGAATCAAGTTATAGCAAGAAAGGAGACAAGAGAAAAATAGAGATTTCCTAAAGTCCTATAGCCTCTCGAAGAAAAGTAAAGGCGTCCCCGTACCATTTCGTGAGACTCTATTAGACTCATTTTCGTACATCAAGTCAACGAACCTAGGCTCTGATACCAAATTTATCACGACCCAGACCATCGTGATTGGAACCCACACTAACACTCCGATGGGAGAACCACTACTACAACCCGAACCAAGCAACTAATCTAAACTAAGGAATTTAAGTTACGAAAGCAAATTAAATACTAAGGAAATAAATAAGGAGTTCCCATAAACTCCAACAAAAGTCTAACAAAACTAAACAATGCGGAATAAATTAACCTAGAACTTGAAAGTGAATGTACCAAAACATCTAACAATTATCCAAGTCTAAACAAGAAGGGATACAACCCCATACTAATGAACTAACTAAAACAAATGTCTAAGTCCGGAAATAGTGGACATAGACGAAAGAGAATTCCTGGCAGCCTGGAAGAATTTTCTCACCCTTTAATTCGGAATGAGCATCACTAATCTCCTAAGCAAGGTCTGTCAGTAGCCGCTTGAAGATTCCCTGTACTCAACAAATATAAGAGCAAGTGCAATATCAGTACACAACCACAGAATACTGGTAGGATCACACGGCTATCCCACTAAGTGCAACATAAGAAAGTCAAGACAACATTATAATCACATGCATATATATCAACATATACAACATTTACAAACAACAAACAACTTCACCTTTTATATCAAGTCATTGGTCCTCTCATGGAACACAAACCCAAATAGTTAACATACCGAAATGTGGTATCTGATCCCATAATTATGCCGGAACGTGGCAACCGATCCAATAGTTATGCTAGAACTTAGCAACCGATCAAAGTTAGTTATGCCGTAACTTGGCAACCGATCAATTCAACACACCACAATCACAATCACAAGTATATCATCAAGATCATACATTTAAGTCATGATTTCATGGCAATCATCATTCATCTATCTCATTTACAACAAGTGTGATCAACATTGCAACATTCATACATATACAAGTATCATAATGAAGCAAGAACAAGCATACATCACACAAACATAGAATCACAACCATCACCTACCTCGAAACAAGTTTGAAACCCTAAGAAACTTGATCCTTCCCTTTCTGGATTCGTTTCGCTTGTTCTTGATCTACAAATAATCAGTATAATACGGAATCAATAAATAATCAGTATAATACGGAATCAATAAACAATCACTAATTACCCAAATTATTAAAAATTCTATGAATCCTAGATCATACCCATGTTACAAATTATCCAAATTAGGGTTGTTTCCACCATAAAATCTATAACAAAACCCTCCCCCATCAAGATTCACCCATTCTATTATGTTCTACAGATCAAAAATGGATTCGAAGAGTAATAAGCTTACTTTAGCCTCAAGAATGGTGAAAAATGAGTAGGAGTCACCTGGGGTTCGTTCCTTAGCTCTAAAAATAAAAAGTTCATAATAAGGTCGTTTAGAGGTTTATTAACGACTTTAATTCACGTTGAGTCCGCCACAATGACCGTCACCCTGCTGTAGCATCCTCGCGTGAGCGGCTAAACCCAGTGCCAAAGTGGGTTACGCGAGACAAAGAGCTATTTCAACAATTCCAAGATTCCTATTTCACAATACACCTCTAACCAACGACACTCAGAAAATACCCTTTATGCCAAGATTGATTCCGGGAGTTCTACTAACCCAAATTCAATTCCGTAAAGTCGTATGGATTCTTTAACGAGTTATCTAACTACTCATGTAATATAAATTATAAATGATTCACCTGATTGTTACCAGATTTCCCTATGAATCAAAACTCTGATTTCATCCAAATCTGGACAAGGTTGGGAAATTTCAAGATGCTACGAAAAAGTTTTCCGGCCTCAAATTTTCCCTCATTGACTTTTCTATAACAATGGGAACATGTCATTACAAGAAGTTTCTTGGGTCTAGCGGGTTATTACAGAAGGTTCGTGGAAAGATTTTCATCCATAGCCTCTCCAATGACTAAGTTGATGCAGGAGAAGGCCAATTTTCAGTGGTCAG
The DNA here is from genome assembly GCA_029582685.1 of Solanum piurae. Lineage (NCBI taxonomy): Eukaryota > Viridiplantae > Streptophyta > Magnoliopsida > Solanales > Solanaceae > Solanum > Solanum piurae. The sequence continues at coordinate 5,428 of JAJOOO010012951.1, forward strand.
ATGATTGTGAGAAAAGCTTCACATTACTGAAAACTAGGTTGACTACAACTCCTTATTTGACTCTACCAGAGGGGTCAAACGATTATGTTATATATTGTGATGCATCCAGAGTCGGCCTAGGTTGTGTGTTGATGTAACTAGGGGGAAGGTTATAGCATATGCTTCTAGATAGCTTAAGATGCATGAGAAGAACTATCCAACTCATGACCTAGAGCTTGCAACAGTGGTGTTTGCACTTAAGATTTGGATACATTACTTGTATGGTGTTCACGTAGATGTGTTCACAGACCATAAGAGCCTCCAGTATGTGTTCACCCAGAAAGAGTTGAATCTTTGCCGGAGGAGATGGCTTGAGTTCCTTAAGGACTATGATATGAGTGTTCATTACCATCTTGGTATGGCCAATGTAGTAGCAGATGCTCTTAGTAGACTATCGATGGGTAGTGTGGCACATGTAGAGGAAGAAAGAAAGGAGCTAGCAAAGGATGTTCACATATTTGCTCGCTTATGAGTTTGTCTTATAAGCATATCAGATGGTGGTGTAACAGTTCAGAATGGGTCACAATCTTCATTGGTAGTAAAGGTTAAGGAAAAGAAAGACAGTGATTTGATACTACTTCAACTAAAGGGTGCAATCCATCAGTAAAGAGTTGAGGTTTTCTCCCAAGGGGGAGATGGTGTACTTCGCCATTAGGGTCGATTATGTGTTCCTAAGATGGGTGAGTTGAGACATCAGATTCTTGCAGAAGCCCGTAACTCTAGATATTCTATTCATCCAGGCACCACTAAGATGTACCGTGATCTGCGGGAAGTCTTTTGGTGGAATGGTATGAAAAGGGATATAGCGGATTTTGTGGCTAAGTGCCCCAATTGTCAGCAAGTCAAGGTAGAACATCATCAACTAGGAGGTATGACTCAAGAGATCGACATTCCTACTTGGAAGTGGGAAGTGATCAACATGGAATTCATCATATGTTTACCTCGTACTCGCAGACAACATGACTACATTTGGGTGATTGTTGATAGAGTTACTAAGTCTGCACGTTTTTTGGCTGTCAGGACTTCAGATTCGGAGGAGGACTACGCCAAGCTTTACATTAATGAGATAATTTTTTTGGCTGTCAAGACTACAGATTCGGTGGAGGACTACGCCAAGCTTTAAGTTAATTAGATAGTCAGGTCACATGGGGTTCCTTTGTCTATCATCTCAAATAGAGGTCCTCAGTTTACCTCTCATTTCTAAAAGTCGTTTTAGAAGGGCGTTGGTACTCAGGTTAATCTTAGCACAACATTTCATCCACAGACGAATGGTTAGGCCGAGCGTACCATTCAGACCTTAGAGGACATGTTGAGAGCTTGTGTGATTGACTTCAAGGGTTGTTAGGATGATCACCTACCTCTTATAGAGTTCACTACAATAACAGTTACCATTCCAACATTCAGATGGCCCTTTATGAGGCATTGTATGGGAGTAGATGTAGATCTCTAGTTGGTTGGTTTGAAGTAGGTGAAGCAGCCTTGATCGGGCCAGATTCAGTTCATGATGCTATGGAGAAAGTGTAATTCATTAGACATAGACTTAAGACAACCTAGAGTCGCCAGAAGTCCTATGCAGATGTAAGGAGAAGGGAATTAGAATTCCAAGTTGATGATTGGGTTTTCTTGAAAGTGTCACCCATGAAAGAGGCGATGAGATTTGTCAAGAAAGGGAAGATTAGTCCTAGATATGTAGGCCCTTACAAGATCTTGAAGAGGGTTGGTAAAATGGCTTATGAGTTAGAGTTGCCAACAGAACTAGCAGCAGTGCATCCGGTTTTTCACATTTCGTTACTGAAGAAGTGTGTGGGTGATCCAGCATCTATAGTACCTTTAGAAAGTGTGGCTGTGAAGAATAGTCTGACTTATGAAGAGGTACTAGTTGAAATCCTTGATCGTCAGGTTCGAAGGTTGAGAAACAAAGAAGTCGCTTCAGTCAAGGTTTTGTGGAGGAGTCAGTCCGTCGAGGGAGCTAATGGGGAAGCAGAAGCAGCCATGAAGGCCAAGTATCCTCACCTCTTTCCTTCTAATTCCATTCCAGCTTGAGGTAATAGTTCCTCTTTAGTTTTTCAGTCATTCATGCGCAGTTTCAGTCTTCACAGCATGTTCTTTCAGGTTGTACTTGCATTTTTAGTGTATTTGCATGTTCTTGGAACTTAGTTCAGTCAGAAATCAGTTTCGAGTATTTAGTGGTAGGGGTTGCAGCTCTCTCCGTCCATTTCTGCTAGTTTATTCTTTATTAGAGGACGAATTTTCCCAAAGGGGAGATAATGTAACACCCCGTATCAAAAAATAGAACTCAATGCAGATTTCCAGAAGTTTCTGGTGCAACCCACGGTTGCCACCCACAGACCGTAGGGTGACCCATGGCCCGTTCTGGTGGTTCGCATCTGCAACCCTTTCCAGACTCAGCCCTAAGATTTTGTCTAAGGGTCAACCGACGACCGGACCCACGGACCGTAGGTCAGACCATGGGCCGTGGTCTACATCCGTGGATCAGACCCCCAAATCCCAGCCTCCAGTCGTGAACGACGGTTGACCAGCACGGACCGTTGATGAGTCCACAAATTAGAATCATTTGGGGCTATATTTTAATGGATATTGTGTCCTCAAATGCTTATTTTATCTTAATATCTGATGAAAACCCATAAGTTTCAGGTATTTGAAGTTTGAAGGAAAGCATGGACACTACTTCGCAAAAAGGAACAAAAAGGCCGAAAAGAACAAGAAAATGAAGGCCTGAGGATTGCCAAGTCCACTTGGCGAGTCGCTGAAGGGTCTCACTTCACCTTTTGTTCCAGTGTGCTGATCCCTGAAGGAAAGGATCAAGTCGGCGGAAAAAGAGAGCAGTTGGCACATCACCGAGAAGTTTCTTGAAGCAGTACTATGTCACCCAATGACCTAGAGCACGACGATGCAGAAGGATGGTGCAAGACGGCGATGAACTACACCGAAGGTCAGAATCGCCGAGTTGACTAATGTCGCCGAATGATCCGCTACAACACAGATTTTTGAAAACTATAAATACTCGTTGAGAGTTATAGCTTAATATCAGAATTTAGTATCAGATTTTTAATACAGAACATTTAATATAATTTTAGTACTTTTTATTTTTGCTCTGATATTGAAGAGGGTTTTGGAAACTTGAAGAAAAAGAGGGTTTCATCTCCAAGGATTTGGACTTGGGTCTCTTGGATTCTTCATTCTTGGCCTGTAACAAGACTTAAATCTTCATACCCATTTGAATTCAGGCTCATTTAGGTATAAATTTCTATCTCTTGATTTGTGGCTAAAACCAATTCTTGGGGTGTGATTTAGCCAATATGGGTTAAGATTGTTGTTGGGTTTTGCTTGCTGATAAATTAGATGTAGTTTAATGGTGATTTCGTCTAGTAGTTGTGGATGAATTTAACAAATTTGTAGTTGCAAATACAAGTTTATTTATGTGTTTTCCTCTTTCTAGAGAGAGAGGTTGTGAAACCAATACTACTAGATTGATGGCCTAAGGAGTGGGTCGACATGAGGTTCAACTTGAGAGAGTGAACCCTAGTCCCATATCCTAACACTTAGCTCGGGAGAGTGCATGCATGTCTTCATGCGACAAGTGGGTGTCCGAGAGGAACCCATTTGAAACGGGGTAAGTTGCTCGAGAGAGAATTTATTACCACGTATAGCTTAGCCTAGTCACTATTACTATATAAATTTTCTATCGAAGGCATGTACCAAACAATTTAGATTAACCCGTCACATCCCAAGAATTCCCTCTCATTCATAGATTTCTTTGTTATTTCTATTGTTTTTGCTATACTTGTGACAAAACCCGCAAATTGTTAATTGACACTTTGGTGTCCCCCTCTAATTTACAATGTTTTTAATCGTTAATGTCTTTAGCTACAACTAGTTAGAACTAAATTTTATTTTTCTATTAATTCTCGAAACCACTCCCCTGGGACTCGACCCCAACTCTTGGTTAGTTTATTATACTATTGCATGATCGTAGACACTTGCATTGGAAGTTGTGTCGTTGATTGCGCAAACATCAAAATGGAGCCGCTACCGGGGAGTGGTGTTATTTGAGAATTTTTAGATTAGTAGAATTTTTGTTCTTCTTAGTTGTAGTTTACTGACTTAATTTTTAGTTTTGTTTTGTTGGTTTGTTTCTATCCAAACAGAGGAAGTAAGCATAGCGAGCTATACTCGAGAGATTATGGATTTTCCCCCATTAGAGGTAATGATGTTCCGAGATCGTATCCTCACCTTCAACCAAGTGGACGATGAACGGATCCACAAATCATAGGCAAGGTTTAATGAAGTAATCAATGAATGCCCAAATCATGACATTCTCGACATAGCTCTACTTGACTGTTTCTACAGAAGTCTTGGTCCTGGAAACAAGGGGTTGGTCGACCAACTCATTCCGGGAGGCATCGCGAAACAACCATATGTGATAGAAGCTCAACTGCTTAATCAAATGGCTGAGATGAATCAAGAAGTAGAAAATGTCTTTATGTTGGCCCCCCTAATGACTCAGATGGATGAGTTGGCCAAAAAGATGGTGAAGATTAAGGTCCAGTGTAAGAGGAAGGATAAATGCATCCCTCCTCATGAGCGAAGAAGTCTCAAGGACAATGAGGTTAAAAGTATTGAGGGAATGCTCTCAATCATTCTCCACAAGGTGACTGAGAAAGATAGAGAGCTGAAAGAAATGAAGGAAGACATTGAAGGAATGAAGCGGATGATTTGGTCTCATTCCAGAGCTGTCCAGCTGCTAGAGAACCTCATGGGTTATGCGTCGCCCAATCTCCACCAGAAACAAAATGAGGGATTGCCTGGTGATACCAAGGCTAGCCCCAAAAATGGAGTTTGAGTACTGATTTACATCGTACCACGACGTTAACTAAGGCTTGTTTGAGAGGCAACCCAAAACCCTTAAATGCTTGTAGTATATTATTATCGAAATAAAGGTGTCTTGATTTTGTAGGATTGGGCATGAAAAGTTTGTGACAAGTACAGGATGAATTACACAAGTTCAATTGGCGAATCGCCGACTAGATTGGCGACCTCGACAGAGACCGCCGTTTGGATCTTCACCTTAACTGAAGGTCCTGTAAAACTCGGCGAGGTGGACAGACACTCAGAAAATTGCCAAGTAGTGGATCAAAAGCAACTAATGTCGCCGAATGGGTGAGATCTGAATGGTTTTTATAAAGCCACAAATTTTGACTTTCATTTTTTTTTACATTCTCTCACTCTAGATTTTCGCAAAATCGCACCTACTTAGTACTTTCAATTTTTTTTGTATATCTTGAGTATTTTAGCTGATTTAGTGTAGCTTGGATCTGTACTATTCTGCTGCATAACATCACAGTCTTGACTTGATCTGCCTAAAAGGTTAGTCCTCAAAACCCTGCATTTAATTGTGATAATTATACTCTCATTGCAAGAAATTTTATCCCATGTTGTGTATTGTGCCTTTATGACAAATTTAGACTATTCAAGTGCCTCTTTTGATTTGCTAATCCAACCCTTCTGCTTTAAATGTTGGAATCCTATTTTGATGATTTAGTATGAATGAAATTTTACGAGGTGCTCCTACATACTGTTTAAGTTGAACAAAGAGAAAAACTGTAAGCTTGATTGATCTAGTGCATGTTTTGATTTTGTTTTTGGGGGTTGCAGGTTGAAATCGAGGAGATAGATGGGAAATAGGCACGATGGGCCGATTGGCAAGCTAGGTCGAGCTCGCCAAATCACTCAACGGTTCGCCTATTGACCCCATCTCACCTTTAATTCCATGCTACTTTAGACATGGATTCTGTAGCTTTCGATGAGAAATATCAAATCGCCAAAAGCATTCGGTGAACCACCGAAAGTATCCTCGATCACCCATTGTCTGCACCCTTTTTCCTTTATTGCACTGTAACTTTCAGCAGACAAAGCACTGCTCGCCAAAGCAATTAGGCAATTCACCGATCTATTCGGCGAGATAGTCTGCAATTGTGTCCCTATGAATTTGATTTAATTGCTCTAACTTCTTCCCAAATTCTTTGCAAAAATGGCTAGAACTAAAGTTGCAAGAGAAAGAAGGTCACCCCAAGGTAAAACAAAAGGGATTAAAATCAACGAGGATGCAGATGCATCCAGAAGAAAGGTTGTTAAACTTTCCATAGTTGGTGGGAGAGGCAAGGGAAAGGATAAGATCCTTGAACTATCAGATGCAAGCAGTGACAGTGATGGGTTTTACAGAAATGACCCCAACCAATCTGAAAGTGAAGATGCGGGTTCTGATGAGGATGATCTGTTAATAGAACATAGGGATGAGCAGTGAACTAAGAAGCTCAATGATCCATCCAGGATCAGGAATACCCAATCTACCACTCCTACATCTCCAGTTCCAGAGCATGCAATGGTATTAGCACCTCCAGTACAGGGTCCTCCGCCTAAGTCAACAAATCGAGTAAAAGCTGAGAGACTGAGAACAATTCTGGAGGAAAAGCTGCTATCCATAGATGGGGTTATAGACAGACACCCAGAGATAATGGAATGCCTGAGATACCATAAGTTCCAAATTTTCACCAAGCCCTGCGGCCCTTATATTCCAAACTGGGTAAGAGAGTTCTATAGTGCATATAGTGCACTAATACCCCAGAAAAAGCAACTAGCAGCAACCTTCAAAGAAGTAGACTATGTGGTTGTTAGAGGCAGAAGGGTGAAGTGTGATAGTGAGGCGATTAACATGGTCTTGGGCATGTCCACGAATATTGGAGATCACTGCCAGCACTTGATCAAAACAAAGAAACTGGATGAGATGAAAAAGTGGTTAGCCCCACTAATTTCAAACGAGACTCCGAAATAGTTGGCGGAAGGAGCTCCGATTGAAAAGAAAGAACTAAACATAGCAGCAAGGTTCTGGTTTGGTTACATCAGCAACACAATCATGCCATCCCAGAATGAGTCGATTTTTTTCCTTGCCAAGGCAGCTTTCCTGGTTTGCATCATAGAGGAAATGCGGATAAACTTGGGAGAAATCATCGCTTCAGAGATACTCATGAGTGCAAGGCAGAGCCATACCTCACTTACATTCCTAGTATTGATCACAACATTGTGCACACAAGCCTGGGTACCTTGGGATGACAAGAAAGATGTGGAAATGATGCCCTTCGCCTCTACTGATATCCGGAGGATCGAAGTCGAGTACCTAAAGGATCAAGCAGAAAGGAAGAAGGAAGCATTGGTGGAGTCAGGAAACACAGAATTATCACTTGCAGAGATACCTCCAGATTCTTCCACTGCTGCAAGGTCTCCTAGACCTAATGTTGTTGCTGCTATTTCCTGGCCTCCACTCACCTAGGCTTCCCTACTCCGTATGGGATAGCTTGCTCTTTCTATTGATCATCAAACTGCCAATCTAGAGGCCTCTGTTCCAAGCATGATCCAGATTGCCCTAGTTGACACTGTGATACCTCTGAACACTATCATTAATGCCCTAACAGCTAGGATAGCAGTGTGTGAGCACAACCAAGGGGCTACAGATGAGGTGACAACTTTAAAAGCTGCCATTGCTGAGATGCAAACGATGTAAACCACCTAAAATTCACCGATGTGTCCATGATCTTTGGAACAAAGGATATTTCATACATGTCTGCGATGCCTCAGACCACCATTGTACATGGGGATAGAGCAAAACATATAGTCAACCTTGACTCAGAGGCAGAGACTGACGAAGAGATGTTTGAAGGAGATGAAGCAGACGACATAACTGAGACTGAAGAAATCATGATAGACGATGTTGTGCAAGCTTCCTTGGCAAAGGCTCCTGCTGCTGGACCCAGTGGAGTTGATCCTTCTGGAAGTCACTACGGGAACTGTTGCCCAGACAAATGGAGCGACTACTTAGATAGGATCCACTCTTTACCTCCCTCTCTGTCTTTCTTTATTTTGCCTTTCGGATTCTGTGTTAATTGCATTTGAGGACAAATTGCTTTTATTTGTAGTAGGGTGAGGCTCACCTTTTGTGTGCTATTTGTGATTCGTGTTTTGTATATATTTGGGTTGTCTGTTTAAAATTGTTTACACTGCTTTTTTGTGGATGTTTGAGCTTATGACTCCCTTTTTGTTTTAAATTACAAAAATGATTTTTGACCCTTCCAAAAAAATTTAAAATTTTCTGAAATTTTTTGCCACCTCTCGTGTGTTGAAAGTGGTTGTTCTTTTGCAAAATTTAAGTGTCGGTTCCGATCAATACTAATGACTTGAATAATGATCTCAATCGAACGAACATGAATGCGCGACTACGATGAGGCCAAATGAAGTTGCATAGACAATATGTGAACTCTTTGCATCTTGTTGTGATTAGCCATTTATCAAATTGAGTCTCTTGTGATGACCGTTGCACACTAGCGAAAGTGTAGAGTCTTGTTTGACTTTGGTGTCGATGCCTTGTGTGATGATCTTATTTTGAACCATGCATGATAGATCCTAGAATTTTCCCCGTTGGTCCGGTCAACTAAGTGATGTTATCTCTTGATATGATCTTAGTCAACTTCTAAGAGTGTGAGCCAATTTGACATATACCTCTTTTGTGACCTACCTAGTGAGTGTGTGAACCTCTTTTGAACACCACTTGAGCCTTACCTTTCTTTGGAAGAAACTTGATGAAACCATAATTTTTCTTGATCCACTACCTATAATCCTCTTGAATTGTGGTTAGTTGAATAGCCAACTTAGGCCAAAAGCCTAAGTTGGGGGTGTGGTAAAACGAAAAGGGGAAGTCAAGAAGTGCAAGGAAAGTCTCCTCTCACCCATGGATTTAAGAAAAATGGAACCCCTCCATATAAAAAAAATGAAGAGAAAAAGAGAGAAAAATAAAAAGAATGAAAAAGAAAGTTGTGGAATAAAGGTGCAAAATAAATGGGGTTCCCAAACAATCCATGGAAAGTGAATAATAGGATGACTTATGAGCACTAGTGAGAATAATGAAGAAAAAAGAAAGGAAGTGTTGTGAGCACCACAGTTCATGAGGATGGAAGTCATTGAGCCTAAATGAGCATACCTTTGCACTCAGCCCCATTACAAGCCTTAAAAAAACCTTTTTGATCTTGAGTGAGATGAAACAAATGTTGATCAGAAAATATGGGTAAACCTATGGGTGAAAGCATGCATTGTGTTCTTCCTTGTGAAAGTGAGCGCTGCATTTGATTCCGAAGATTTTAACTGTGAACCATTGTGTGAATATGGAATCATTCTTTCTGTGAGGGCGTTTGAACACTATAGTTGAGCTTGAACTTGCATTTGAAGCAAGTATTGTGAGCATGAGACTCTTTAATATTGGTGAGTCACAACTTGAATATTTAAGTGCACATTTGATCTTTGCATAAGTAAATTGAATCTTGTTGTGTGCATTCATGATGGAGTCTTGTGTAGCACTGTTTGAGACACCCTTTTTGAACAGCTGAACTTGAGTTTGCTTGAGGATAAGCAAAACTTTAAGTTGGGGGTGTTGATGAGTCCACAAATTGGACTCATTAGTGGCTATATTTTAATAGAAATCGTGTCCTCAAATGCTTATTTTATCTTAATATCTGATGAAAACTCTTAAGTTTCAGGTATTTGATGTTTGAAGGAAAACACGGACACTACTTCGCAAAAAGGAACAAAAGGACTGAAAAGATCAAGAAAATGAAGGCCTGAGGATCGCCAAGTTCACTTGGCGAGTCGCTGAAGGGTCTCACTTCGCCTTTTGTTCCAGTGTGTTGTACCTTGAAGGAAAGGATCAAGTCAACGGAAAAAGGGAGCAGTCAGCGCATCGCCGAGAAGTTCTGCAAAGCAGTACTTTGTCGCCCAATGACCCAGAGCACGACGATGCCGAAGGATGGTGCAAGATGGTGATGAACTACACCAAAGGGCGCATCACCGAGTTGATCGGCAATTCCGACTAATGTCGCCGAATGATCCGCTACAACACAGATTTTTGAAAACTATAAATACTCGTTGAGAGTTATAACATAGTATCAGATTTTAGTATCAGATTTTCAATATAGAATAATTAATATAATTTTAGTACTTTTTATTTTTGCTCTGAGCTTGAAGAGGGTTTTGGAAACTTGAAGAAAAAGAGGGTTTCATCTCCAAGGATTTGGACTTGGGTCTCTTGGATTCTTCATTCTTGGCCTATAACAAGACTTAAATCTTCATACCCATTTGAATGCAATCTCATTTAGGTATAAATTTCTATCTCTTGATGTTTGGCTAAAAACCCCAATTCTTGGGGTGTGATGTAGCGAATATGGGTTAAGATTGTTGTTGGGTCTTACTTGCTGATAAATTAGATGTAGTTTAATGGTGATTTCGTCTAGTAGTTGTGGATGAATTTAACAAATTTGTAGTTGCAAATACATGTTTATTTATGTGTTTTCCGCTTGCTCTAGAGAGAGGTCATGAAACCAAGACTACTAGATTGATGGCCTAAGGAGTGGGTCGACATGAGGTTCAGCTCGAGAGAGTGAACCCTAGTCCCATATCCTAACACTTAGCTCGGGAGAGTGAGTGGGGTAAGGAGTAGGCTGGTCTTCATGCGGCAAGTGGGTGTCCGAGAGGAACCCATTTGAAACGGGGTAAGTTGCTCGAGAGAGAATTTATTCCCACATATAGCTTAGCCTAGTCACTATTACTCTATAAATTTTCTATCGAAAGCATGTACCAAACAATTTAGATTAACCCGTCACATCCCAAGAATTCCCTCTTATTCATAGATTTCTTTGTTATTTCTATTGTTTTTGTTATACTTGTGACAAAACCCCCAAATTGTTAATTGACACTTTGGTGTCCCCCTCTAATTTACATTGTTTTTAATCGCTAATGTCTTTAGCTACGACTAGTTAGAACTAAATTTTATTTTTCTATTAATTCTCGAAACCACTCCCCTGGGACTCGACCCCAACCCTTGGTTAGTTTATTATACTATTGCACGATCGTAGACACTTGCATTGGAAGTTGTGTCGTTGATTGCGCAAACATCAACCGTCGGTCCACCCACGGTCCGTCGGTCCACCCACGGTACATCGGTCCCGTCTGTCAGTTGCTCCCGACAGTAGTTAAGTCAGGGATCTTTTGGCCTGTTTCGTATGCGTTGGACCCCTAAAAAACGTCGCTTAAACCCTAAACTACGTAGTTTTGGTCAGTTTTGGCCTAGAAACATAACTAGTACTTACCTATGTCAAATCATTCATCAAAACTTAGAAAACTTAGAGCATAAGAGGAGAAAGAAGTCAAGAACCCTAGTTTAAGAACGCAACAAATTTTCGTCCGTTTCTGTCTCGAAATTGATAGATTTCTCCGTGGAATTCTTCACGAGGTATGTGGGATTTCACTAGTGGGTTCCTTTCACCCATTAGATCCCTAGATTTCAGTCAGAATCATGATCCCCTTAATATTATCTAGACCTAGAGTTTTTTGAATGTTAGAATTGTTGGGTTTTAGATGTTAGAATGATCCAAATCATATTACCATGTTGTAGTATTGTTTTTGCCCAGATTCATGCATAAACTCAAAACCCTAGCTATGTAGTTCTTTTAGTTCATGAATTACAGATGCTAGGTCAGGTAATTCAGTTATATATATAAACATGCCTCCATTTTCGAATGCATTATTATCAGTATATTAATGTTGCATTCTCAGTTTGCATATCAGTATTTTGAGCTATCCAGTATTACAACATTTCAGTCATAAAATGTTAATTACTTAATCAGTTGGGAGAAGTTTAATACCGAGTGGACTAGGTTCAGTCACCTTCAAGTCCCAAAACAACGTGCCTTATAGGATAAGTTGGGCATTACATTTTATTGATCACGCCAACATGCCTCTATACCTCTGGCAGGGTATATTAGGTCTTCTTGATGGGGCGTATACATCAGACTCCACATTTAGCTCATGTGGTTTTATGTTCTATTGCATTGACCCATGTTATCAGTATAGTTCAAAATTCAGTCTCAACATGTTATAAACTTGGTCATTGTATTCACTTTAGCCATGTTCAGTATTACCAGTATCCTTATCATGTTCAGATTATAACATTGCTTTATTGCTTGTTCAGTTATGTTATTGTTCAGCTTTATTCTATCCTACGTGCTCAGTACCTTCAAGTACTGACGCATACTCTGCGCTACATCTTCAGGTTATGTAGGTTCAGGTCCTCAGCAGTCAAATCACGCATAAATCGGTTTCCAATCTCCAACTCAACAACATCAGTGGTGAGTTCTCATTCTTTGAGGACTAGTGAAATGATTATCTTTCCATTTTATTTTTGGTTTCAGTTTTGCTAGATTTAGCTGGGGCATGTCCCAGCACTTCTAGTCAATTAGAGGCTATTTTCAGACATAGTTAGATTCAATTTTAGTATTTGAGTTTATTTCATTATCTTAAACTCTTCTCAGCTTTATATATATATATTCATACTTAGTATGGGTATTCCCCATCATTTCAGTTTTATTATGATTAGGCATAGTGTTTCTTGTTGCAGTTTATCTCCAAGTATGCTTATGATATGCCAGTTGGGTTAGCTTGGGTTCACTCGTGATCCTAGATCCTATGTTTGCATCTAGGGGTGGCCTCGGGGAGTGACAGAAAAGACTAGAGAGGTTTTCTCCCAAGTGGGAGATAGTGTGCTTCATGGTTGGTGTGTATGTGGGCCTATTTAAATTGTTGGAAGGGTTCGTTGCTTTGGGTTGGTATGTGCAAGGTTGGAGATGGTGTGATGTCTTAGTATCCCTACCTCTTTCCTTTATCTCTGGGTCAAGCTTGAGGCATTAGTCCATCATGTTTACTTTTTAGGATCTTAGTGTTTGAGCCATTCCCATGTTTCCTCATGCATGCATGCTCAAGAAAAAAATGGATTTTTCCAAGATATGATTTATCTTGATTGATTATTTCATGATTATGTGTATTGAGTATGATTTTGCAGGTATACCTTTATGAAATGATGTTTTGAACATGCTTTAGCTTGGAGTTGATGTTTCCTCCTCAGATATGTGCATTTATGTGATTGCATTCATGTTGGGCTGTTAGATTTAAGTTCCTACCCTCCGTATGATGTCTTGAATCCCATTTAAGGAAAAATATTCCCAAGGGAGAGATATTGTAATACCTCAGATTTGAAAAGAAGGAATATTATATTGCAGGTTTCTAGAAAATTGGTGCCAGTACCGACAGAACCACTGATGATTTGTGTGTTGACTTATGAGCCGTAGGTGGAACCGTGGTTTTCAAGTTCTAGTCATTCTAAAAACATCAAGTCCCAAATCTTTTTATAGTTCTCCAGGACGGTCCGTCATTCAATGTACGAGTTGTAGGTATGTCTTGTAGGTCAACCTCAGACTTAGTGAAATTTTAGGATCAAAAGTTGGGACTTACGGTGGTCATGCACGGTCCATGAGTGGACCAACGAACTGTACAGGGGTCCCATCAGTCAAGGGTCCAGAAAAATGTCTCTGAATCCTACCTATGGTCGACCAGGACGGCCCGTAGAAGGACCTACAAACCGTAGGTCTGGTCTGTCAGTGAGGGTTCGACAATTAATTTAAGGGGGCTTTTTGGTGTTCTCCTTAATCGTTTTAACCCTATACTACATCATTTTTCCTTCTACCCAAAGCACTATATAATTATTTTTAACCCCAAATCACCCAATTCAATTCATTTTCCTAAATTCCCTAAACTTGACCAAATTCATCCTCTCCAAATATCTTCTCTCTAGATCAAGGAAGAAGAAGAAGCAAGGTTTCTTCAAGTTCAAGTCTTCATTCTTCATTATTGCTTAGGGCTTGAATCAATGTATGTAAGGAGTTCATCAATGGGTTCAATTCACCCATTGATCCCCCAAAGTGTTTTCAATTCTCCAATTCAATTTCTCAAGATTAGATTAGATTTTCACTCAATTCCTCATGGGTTCTATTTGTATGGATTCATTTGCTTTATTATGATCTTATTTTGATTATTTGAACTTAATTATGTGATTTTCAACCGATTTCGTGTGAACCCATGCATTGATCTATGAATTTTGATTATGAACCCTAATTTACATGAATTTATGAAGAAGCTTGAATCTATGAATATGTTTTATGAAATTATGCATGTTTTTATGAAAGTATGTTTATGACTCAAGCAAGCTTATAGATGAAGGTATCTATATATTCTATAAATCTTGGCCACATGACATGAATGACATCTAGATTTTCCCTCAAAAACTTTTGGGCTATTTTCCTAAATTAGGTCTTGATTAGTATGGTATTCGTATATGCCATCAATGATTATAGATCACGCTTTTAAAACTATTTCCATTGGTATTAGGTCATTTATAGCATGAAGTGAATGAATATGGACCGTAAAGCTATTATGGAAAGATCATGGATGGTGAAAAGTTTTTTCTCACGCATGGTCTAAGGAGCTATCCTATGATAAGACAAGCAGTGAATACCCATGACCCATAATTATAAGACAAATGGTGAAACCCCATGTCCAATAATGATAAGACAAGTGGAAAATACCGATCTCCTAAGATGATAAGATGAGTTAAGATTAATGACTATTCCGTGGGATTTATGCTTAGCACCGAGTGGACTAGCGACGAATATCCATGTCCCATAAACTATGTGCCACCATAGGATGATTGTCTTAGATAGACATTAGCTAGTGGATCCAAGTAAGCTAGAAGTTTATGGTCTTTACCTTGGCAAGTAGGACACCCCTTTTTGGTGTAGGGCAGACACTGGATTCTATGTTATAGCTCGCATGGTCTTTATGTCAGTTAACGATAAATTTCCCACAAAATGAACTAAGTTAATTACTAATGTTTTATGAAGCTTCCTTTATTATTTAAAGATCCATTAACCATGTTCATGATTTATGAATCTTCTGAAATGATTTTACTATGTTTTAACTTGGTCTTGCATTCCATATTTTTTATATGTCCCTTTATGATCACGTCTCATGTTTTATTGCATTCCCCTCATTCTTAGTACATTCCATGTACTAATGCCTACTTTTGCCTACATTGTTTCACTAATGTAGGGCTTGACGACTCTTCTCCTTCCATTCATGGCTAGTTGATTGCATTAGAGATTTGAAGACTTGGCAAGTCCTCATACATTCGAGGATAATGTCACTTTTATAGCTTGATGTCATTTCAGTTTCAGACTTTGTATATGATGTATGGGTTACATCCCAATCACTTTTCTTACTATATATTAGATGGCTTATTGAGACAAATGTTAGATTTCCGCTTTGATTCAAAAAATCTTTATCTTAAATGTTATCTTTTTAACTCTAAAATTCTATTATCTTCTATGATGTATGTTAAGTGACTTGTGTAGGGCCTCTCGGAGTCTTATATGCCATGTCACGTCTAGGGTATACTTTGGGTCATGAAAATCCACGTGTCTTAACTTTTCCCAAGTGTAGCTTAACGTATGGGTTCACAAACTGTGCAACTTTTCACGAGTTCATTCATGATCTGTGAAAGTCAGGTCGATCATGTTAAAATGACCCTATCCGATCCAGCCCTTACCCTAGTTTTCTATTTAAGGGCTTTTGAGGCAAAATAAATGGTTTCCCCACTTTCTTTGAATACATAACGTCTCTTAGGAAACAAATAGTCACTTTCATTCATCTACATCAAGGAATTCTATTGATCACATAGTTCAAAGAATTGATTATCCTGAAAAGCTCATTCTTCATCTTGTTTTCGATTAACTTGAAGTAACTACCTGATGATTTTCGATTATAACTTCAAATTACAAAATTGGGGTGTGGATATTTATATGCCCAAATTACACCTCCCTAAAGAAGTATAAGCGATGGCTGTCAAATAAAAAACCTAACTGAGGTTAGGATCGTTCCCATGAGGAATATGGTCTAGACTTAGGATAATTTATGGTTAATTGTACATTAAGTCAAATTACTTCCATGAAAGAGGGGTGGGGAGGGGGGTGGTTTGTAAACAAAGTAATTGTTGATTGATTTGTAGTAACAAGTAAGAAGTAAGAAGAATCTGAAGTTTGTAATATCAATATGAGATGAAACTAGGGCATATGTGTTCCCCACAAGTTCTAAATGCAATAATCCTAATAATAGTAAATATTTCCTAGTGTTTATTATGCAAAGTTGGTAAGTTAGGTATCTTCTAAGTGATTTGTCATCCAAGTAAGGAATTTCACCACAGAACTTGGTCGGTCTACGGGTGTGTGTTTTACTAACCCTTACCATTGACCCCAGATTAGCCCTCGTGTATTTGGGACAGGATATTAGATAGAGGATTATCACGCTAAATCTTGGTTGTTTAACCTCTTTCTCATTCATTACTTCCTTGGTCGGGTAAGTAGGAATGAGGAAATTTCTAACATTGTGCACCGTTGAAAAGCATTGAAAATGAAGAGATTAACAATACCTGTATAAATACTATTCCACAATTACTTAATTATTAGTTTTACATCGTTAATTACTCATGGTTCCCACAACCCTAGTTGTGGATTTAGTTATTCATGCTTGAGAATTCACAATTCATATTAGGGTTAATAGCATAAATCATGAACTTACAATGAGAATAGATGAAATCCAGAATCTTGAATTGAAGAACAAACAAAATTTTCATAAACTGAACTTTAAGAATTAAATGCTAAAAGTGTTTGCAAAATAATTCTCAAACCTAAAACAATGTCTCCAAAAGTCTAACAACCCAAAAATGAAATTTACAACTAATATTGATAGAAAATAAATCCTTAACCAAGTCGAAAAAGGAATACCAAGGAAATCCGGTCTTGGGTAGTGTCACCTACGGTTAGTCACTTACGGCTCGTCGAAGGAACGACGACTCGTAAGTGCCTCTGTCAACTAGTAGTTAGTGAATTATCCACTAGGTGTCATCGACGGGCATGGACTATGGCTCATAGGTCTAAGTATGACTCGTCCTGTTCAATCGTCGTTCATAGACTGGAACTCATCTACTCTTTAGTTATCTACGACTCGTCATGTATGACTCGTAGTGACAACTATGGCTCATCGATTACTCTCATAGTTCAAAACTTAGTCCATTTTCTCAGCACTTCACCCACTCCTTCCACCTATGGCTCATCGAAGGAACGATGGCTCATAGGTGGGTTCATCTGTCACAAAAATATCATGCTATTTCAACACTTTGAATACCAACTGCTCCAAAATCTATTTCCTATGAAATCAAATCAAAATACCATTTACATCGACTAAAAAAATGCCTAAGACTCATGCAAAAATCTAAGTTTAATGCATCAAAAGTACCGTAAATTCCCGGTAGATCAATACCCTCAACTTATTTGTTGCTTGTCCTCAAGCGATGCGACACACTCTAAATGAAACTTGTGCAGAAGTAACCCACAAACTCAAGTAATAACATGTCATTTTCTAAAAATTCACCCTCCTTACTTGTTTTCAGCATAGTGCAAATCGTTTCTTTGAAACTCAACAAGGTAATTCATGCGGATCAATACATGACATAGACATACCAATAGACACATATACATACAACAATCACCAAGATACCAACTATTAATAATGTAACATGTGCCTTTACCACAAAAAAATACCTTTTTCAAACATAATTTTGACTTTTTTTTAGTTAGGAACTCAGTATTCACTCACACTCAGAAGCAAATTTAGTATAGTTTGTGCTTGATACCATAGGCTTGCCCTTAATTTCTACGCTTTAACTTTCCAAACTGTTTACTTAGGATCACTATAGGACTTTCTTAGCTCGTAATGTAGGCTTAGGGTCAGGTGTGGTATATTTGGATATTAGGGACTTTTTTCCTCCTTGACATTACATTGGCTATTTCACTTCTTCTACAACCAATTCTGACATCGTCTTACTTTATGATCTTCTCCTTATGATTTATTTAAGCTAGGGGGTGACTTCGACTTGACATTCTTGTTTGATTCATCTTTTCTTAAGATTTTCATTCTTTTGTTTCTTTTTGTTCAGTCACGCCATTTTCCACATTTTGCTCATTTTCTCTACACGTGACTCTTTTCATACCTTTTCTTTCTTGTTTTCCTTCATAAAAGCCAACCTTAGGTGTTTTGCATGAGTTGAGGTGCACGATGTCCTAGGGAGGACCAGGGACAAAGTCAAGGCAACATTTTAAAGTATCCAACCTCAACTTAGGCTTTTAGCCTGAGTTGAGGTGCACAATGTCCAAGGAGGGACTAGGACCAACATAGAGTTTCACAATTTTTTTCTAGGGAAGGTGAGTTGGGTTTATTCAAAAAATTGGTATTCAATAGGCTCAAACAATTGGATCAAAGGGAGTAATTTATTCTTTTGGTTGGTTGTTTATAGGCTTAAGTGGACTCATTATCAATAATGGCCTATGATTATTTCCCAATTCCCTGTCTAAATAATCTTCGCAAGACTAATGGGGCAAGTTTAGATTGGCACGTACTATATGACTATACAAACAACCTCACATGATTAAAGACCTTAAATTACCAATTACCACATCCGGGGAACCCTCATGATCTTGTCAAGTTTGATCGTGCCTACCATCCCTTCCCTTAGAAGTAAGAATTGGTCACTCTCTTTTCTTGTGACCACTCTTCCCACAACCAAAGCAAGCATTAGAACCGGCTAGACACTCACCCTTATGTATTCTCCCACACTCCCTACACTCGGGCCTCATTTGGTTACTACCACCCTTACTTTGAGAATTATTACCTCCATCAGACCTTCAATGTGAAGACTCACCATCATCCCTTCTTGCCCTCTTTGAATCCCTAATTTTCTCCCTAAGCTTTTCTTTTTCTATTTTTTGTGCATGTATCATCAACCGGGAAACATCCATCTCTTTAACAAGCATGGTGGTTAGGCATTATTTGACCACTAATTCAGAAGCACCCGACACAAACTTACTCATCCTTTCCCTTGGATCGACAACCATAGTTGGAGCATAGTTAGACAATTGCGTAAATTTCAAAGCATATTCCTTCACACTGATATCTCTTTGACGAAGGTTAATGAACTCCAACATTTTTACCTCCTCCATCTCTAGGGGAAAGAACTTATCTAGAAACTCTACCTTAAATTTCTCCCAATCAGGAGGACCCTCATCTATCGCCCTCTATTCTTTCCATTGGTTGAACCAAACTTGAGCAACACCCTTAAGTTGATAAGCGGCCAATTCTGCCTTTTCTACCGGTGTCACTCCCATGATCATCAACACGTTATACACCTCATCAATAAAATCTAGAGGATCTTCCTCAACGTTAGACCCATGAAATTCCAGAGTATTCATTTTAATAAAGTCCCTCACTCTAGTTGTCTCCATACCCACATTTGGGTTCACGGGAGCTACAACTGCCCTATTTGCTAGAGCCATCATAGCTTGGGACAATGCATGAAATGCGGCTTGAAACTCATCATTAGCCACTTGCTCATCCTAAGGTTTGACCGGCACTTGGGAAATTTCTTGTCTCACATTCTCACGAACATTCCTATTCCTTCTCGTGAGATTATTCTAAAAAGCATAAATAGGGGTTAGGAGAGAAAGACACCTAGAGTTACACTCTATCGCATGACTTTAGAGTAATGAAAGAAGTGGATTATCCTTAACATCTTATAGACTCTCCTTCATAAATATGGCGCGCTTCACACTCATGAACAAGACTCTACTAGACGTGGCTTATTAGACATCCTAGGACCATGCTAAACCTTGTGCTCTGATTACCAAGTTTGTCACGACCCAGGGGTATACCCTAGATGTAACATGGCGTATAGAACCTCGAAAGAATCAATACAATCCACTTAGCTATTATAACATAAGAAATAGAACATAAAGAGTAAAACAATAGTCCAAGTCCAATAGTTTTTATAAAGCGAAAAGTGGAAGTCTAAACTCTTGTCTCATCATAGCCATCTAATACAATAGAATGAAATTGGGCTTAGCCCATACATCATGTCCAAAATAAAAATACATGTAAAGGAACTAAACAATGAAAGTCCATCCTCGAAGCATGAGGACTCACCAATGCTCGGAAAATCTCAAGTCAACCCCTAGCCACGAAGCTGATGACCCTGGTTGTCGGACCCTACATTTGGGAAAATGTAGGCAAAAGTATGTGTTAGTACAAAACAATGTACCAAGTATGATAGCCATGAATAAAATATTTAAAACATGCGAAAAAGGGACATTTTCATAAGTATGCAATGATCAAGCTAACACATGTATTTTTGAGAGTTAGAAACCATACGTCATAAAACCATGATCAATGCAATTGAACATCATTTTAAAAACATACTTACGATACTTCCTTGAAATAAACTTGGTTCATTATTATTGCGGGGACTAGCCTTGACTGACATAGAGACCATGTGAGCTATTACATGATCCTCGATGTCTCCCACACCGAAAAGGGTTGTCCTACTTGCTAAGGTAGAACCATGAGTTTGAGCTAAAGTGGATCCACTAGATAATGCCTATTTAGAAAATCATCCTATGTGGGTACATAGGTAAGGGATAAGGAGATTTCTACTAGAAACTCAGCCTCAACTCGGGAGAGCTTCCATCTCAAGAGATTGCTTCTAGAAACCCGACCTCTACTCGGGAGAGCTTCCATCTCATATTAATATCCTCTCGGTGCTAAGGATAAATCCCACAGAATATTTATTAAGTGTTGACTTTTCTCATAATTCATGGAAAGGTATCCTAGGATAACCAATCCAAGTTAGTTTCACTAGGATAGCTCCTTACTCTTTGATTCGACTAGGTGAGAAAGACTTCCAACCTAAGAATCCTTATTATATGAGAAAACCTTTCACATCATGATATATTGTATTTTTTAGAATATCCTTTCAACAATACAACAACAACATCATCATTGGTACTTTACTATCAAAGCACCCTTAAAACATTTGCATAGATTTCATAAGAAAATGCATAATTTCATAATTTACCTCTTGAGGTTCAAAGCCTACCTTTTAATCATAAATACTTAGAAAACATGGGTTAGATATGGATTTCATCATAAATTCATGTAAAGTTTGCAATACATGCTCAATTTCATAAAACTCATCCTTTAAGATCAAAATTCCACATCATATGATTCATAACTTTAAAACATGGGGATTATATGGGTTCATAGGGGAAAACATAATAAAATCATGATAATTCATCAATTCATACATATTAAAACATAATTCAATCATTTAGATCAATAATCAAGAAAACTCATGGTAATTGAAGAAAAACCTAACTTAATTGGGAAATTCTACCTTTTGAAATAGAGGAATTTGGGAACTCCATGGATGGAAGGAATCTATGGATGAAAATTATCATACCTTGAATTCAAATTCTAGCCTTCAATGGAGGAATTGGAACCTTAGCTTCAAACCCTAGGTGAATCCTTCTTCTTGTTCTAGAGAGAGAATTATTTGAGAGTTCTTCTTTTGTGAATTTGGAAGAATAAAGTGAATGGGGTGAATTTGGGTATATATATATATATATATATAGGGGTCATAAATATAGGCAAAACGACGTACTATAGGAACTATTTAATTAGGAAAAGATCCATATAACCGTGAAAATAACTGCCAGTTGACCACCAACGGACCCCAGTCAATAGACCGTGGTCTGACCTATGGCTCGCCTTGGTGGACTGTCGTTGGTCATCAGAGGCTAGGAGTTTGGCCAGTGAACCACGGAACCCAACCACATACCGTGGTCTGACCTATGGTCTGTTGGTCAGGCCGTGGTCCTGAGCCTCCAGACCTCCCTTAGGCAGGGCTATTTACAGACCACACCTATGGTCCATGGTCCCATCCATGGGACGTGGGTGGCCCTCGTGGCTGGCACCTGCAATTTTCCCAAAACTGATTCATTTCCTATTTTTGGATACGAGGTGTTACAAAAGACTCATCTATTGGAATGATTGTTGATTGATTTAAGGAAAATGGCTTTCTAAACCTTGTGTTAGTTGGGTGTGTATGCTTCCTCCGTTGCTTGTGAGTTGGGAGTAACGGGGATGAGGTGAATGGTTATATTATCCACTTGATACATCTAAATAAGTAAAAAAAGGGTTGAAATTAAAAAGGCTATGTGTTGAAAATGACGATGTGAATTGTCTTAATGTAATCCTTATTGATTGATTGATTGATGAAATGCTTGAAAGAATGAGTGTGGATTTCAATTTTGCAAATTGTTGTCTCTTCTATGTGGTGTGATATTGCTTGTGTGCTTTGATCGTTGAACACTGTGATGAGACATGTGATGATTGTGATGCTGAGGTCTTTGATGGCTAGTGCTATTATGCCGAGGTCTTTTTTGGCGAATGTCATTATGCATGTAACACCCCGTATCCGAAAACAGAACTTAATGCAGATTTTCAGAAGTTGCAGGTGCCAGCGACGGAAGCCAACTATGGACCGTCAGTCGACTGATGGCCCGTCAGTCGACTGATGGCCCGTCAGTCAGCTCCGTCGATGGGCCAGTGAACTTTCAGTCTCTAGTCGCAAACGACGGAAGCCAACTACGGACCGTCAGTCAACTCCATCGATGGGTCAGTCAAATTCCAACCTTCAGTCGTGAACAACGGTCGACCAGTACAGACCATCAGTCGACTCACGGTCCGTCAGTCCCGTCTGTCGGTCACTCCGACAGTAGTTAAGTCGGGGGTCTTTTGGTCTTTTCCTATTTCTTTTAACCCCTAAGCTACGTCGTTTAGACCCTAAATTATGAGGTTTTAGTTAGTTTAAACCTAGAAACATAACTAGAACTTACCTAAGTCAAAACATTTATCAAAACTTAGAAAATTAGAAGCGTAAGAAGAGAAAGAGGCGACCAACCCTAACTCCAAGATTGCAACAAGTTTTCTTCAGTTCCAGCCCAGAAATCAAAGGATTTCTCTGTGGAATTCATCACCAGGTATGTGGGATTTCACTAGTGGGTTCCTTTCGCCCATTAGTTCCCTAGAATTTAGTCAGATTCTTGATTCCATGATTATGAACATACCTAGGGTTTCTAGAATTTCAACAGATCATCATGAATTAGTTATTTAAATGTCCCAAATCAGATTATCATATTATTGCTCAGTTTATTGCATGAATTTCAGAACCCTAGCTATGTATTTCATTAGTTCTTGAATTACACATGCTAGGTCAGATATTTCAGTATTCAGTTATACATGCCTAAGTTTATGAATGCATCATTATCAGATTAATTGTTGCATT